>CAUYPO010023329.1:0-27828 GCA_963574435.1 Cheirogaleus major | reverse complement strand
TAGTCTTTACATACCATCTGCAAACAAGGATAATTTGACTTCTTCCTTTCTAATTTGGATGCCCTTTATTTCTTTTTCTTATATTATTGCTTTATCTAGAACTTTCAGTGCTGTGTTGAATAACAGTGGTGAAAGTGGGTATCCTTGTCTTGTTCCAGATCTTAGAGGAAAGGCTTTTAGTTTTTCTCCATTCAGTATGGTACTAGCTGTGGATCTCTCATATATACCTTTTATTGTGTTGAGGTAAATTCCTTCTATACCCAGTTTTTTAAAGGGATGTGGAATTTTATCAAATGTTTTTCAGCATCAATTGAAATGATCATATGGTTTTTATCTGTTGTTCTGTTATGATGTATCACATTGATTGATTTGTATATGTTGGATTATCCTTGCATCCCTGGGATGAACCTCACTTAACCATGATGAATAATCTTATTAATGTGTTCTTGAATTCATTTGGCTAGTATTTGGTTGAGGATTTTTGCATCTATGTTCATCAGAGATATTGGCCTATATAGTTTTCTTCCTTTGTTGTGTCTTTGTCTATTTTTGGTATCAGGGTGATACAGGCCTCACCAAATGATTTTGGGAGTATTAATACCTCAATGATTTGGAATAGTTTATTTAGGATTGGTATTTGTTCTTTGAATGCTTGGTAGAATTCAGCAGTGAAGCCAATGGGTAACTTGTTAGAAATGCAGACTTTGAGCCAGGAGTGGTTGCTCATGCCTGCAATCCCAGCTACTCTGGAAGCTGAGGTGAGAGAATGACTTGAAGCCAGGAATTTGACACCAGCCTGAGCCCCCATCTCTAAAAATTGTTTTAAAAAATTAACCAGTTGTGGCCTGTGCCTATAGTCCCAGCTACACAGGAGGCTGAGGGCTGAGGTGGAAGGATTGCTTGAGCACAGGAGTTTATGATCAGCTGGGTGATATAGAAAGACCTCATTTCCCTAAAAAAAAAAAAAAAAAAAAAAAGAGAGAGAGAGAGAGAAAGAAAGAAATGGAGAATCTCAAGCCCCAACCAACCTGCATTTTAGAATCACTTTAACAAGATCCCCAGGTGATTCATATGTACATTAATAGTTGAGAAGCCCTGACTTCCAAGGTTTCTTTAACAAATTTCCTTGATTGTCATACATGTCTATCTTTCCTTTTCCAGTACTCATCAAAAGCTAGACTTGCTCTGGTTCCATATCACATTGCAAGTACTTGTTTATCCTCACATCTAAACCGTGTTTTGTGAACAGATAATCGTTTTATCTAATCCTAGTGAGGTGCCATAAGTGGCGTATTGTAGAAGCACAATGAATAGCTTGAAGTTCTTTGAGTTAATTGCTACATATATAGGTCATGAACCAATTATTAAGATGCCAATGACATAGTGGGATCTATGAACTATTTCTTCTAAAATATTCGCATCTTAGCAGAGGATTTTTCAAGGAAATGAATTTCACCTAAATTATTAATAATGGTAATGCTGGGAATTTTTGAGAAGTTGGCCAACTGAGTGGAAGTAATTTTTGGGGCAAGTGATTTTTTTTCTTTAAATTTCCCTCCCATTCTTTTGGACATCCTTGCCCATCATGAAGGTAGTCCAAATGAAAGAACTTTTGAGTGCTCTGGGCTGGCTGAGTGGCTTTTAAATTGTCTTCTTCCTACAAGAGTACTAAACTGCAGTATCTCCAAATATAGACAGAACACATGAGAGACCCAATATACATTAAGTTCATGGAACAAGGGAACGAGTAGTTGGAGGGGTAACAGAAATATTAGAATACATTTCCTCGTAACTGATTGTCTGGTCACCCGTTGTCTTCACCAGACTGAGTTGTCAGAGCAGGGATGTCTATCTTATACACACTGAACCCCTAGCAAGGTACCTTGCACACAAACATAACACATTTAATAAATTTGGGGCATAAATGGTTTTAAAGCATTGATCGTGGCATTATTAATAAAATGACATATCTGCAGCACATAAGCTGACACTGCCAGCAGTTCAGATTGTATCAGCAAAAGGGTGTATATTCATTTTGAATCCTGAGAAAATAATGAATATTAACTATCAAATTTAACAGTGAGCTACATCAGTATTTTTCAAGTTACAAATGCCTTTCTTAATACCCCAGCTCCATCAGAGAAGAGAAATTAGGCAATTGTGACACTGCTTTATAAACTGATTTATCAAGAGCCTTGCCTTTCCCTACATAATAAGTGTTTCACAAATGCTTTCTCTAACATGTATTTGTAGAGTAGTAGAACGTTAGTTGCATATTTAATGTTGCCATAGTGGTAATTTGCATGTGGATGAAAAGTTAACATAATGTAGAAAAGTGAAATTAAATTGGTTGACTATGAGCAGCAGACCTGCTAAGATCCATTTCTTGATCCTCATTATTTCATCTCTTGGCTTATTGTGTTTGCTGCTTTTTCTTATTACTCATGAAATTGTCAAATAAGTCCCTGAGGATCCACTAGCACAGGGCTTCTGGAAAACAGTGTTTGGACAGTTTACATAATGGGACCAATGAAGCCAACATGTTTGCCACTGTAAAAACAAAAAACAAAACCTAGTGTTCTCTTGCCTTGCTAATTGACCCACAGCTTTAGGAGGAAGGGGAGAGTTTGGATGGGAAACAGAATGAGAAAGCAAATTTTCTGGGGACTGATTTGTAGGTTGTTCTGAGTTTAAGTGATGCTTGTAAGAATAGAGCCTACATGGGATTTTTAATGACATTGAATCCACTGTGGGAACTATTTGGGGCAAAATAATGGACATAAAAATTACTCTCTTCTATTCAAAGAATACAAGGAGAAGGAGTGAGGCAAATGTCTTTTCTAATGCAGTTAGGAAAAAATAAATCAAACTACCCTGAGTAAGTCACAAGAGACAAATTACTTCTTCATTTTCTTTGTTCATGAGATTACAACTGTAGTGCAATTTAATGTGCTTGTCATTATTTTTCTTCTGGTAGACAGATGAGCCAGGGAGTAGTAAACTGGAGAACAGTGTTCGCTGGCCTCACCAATTGAAATTAATCTTGTGGAGAGTAAGACCTCTCCAAGTATCATTTTGAAGTCTCTGTGTGACCTCTGCAAAGCACTGTCCCCTCCATGCCTCATTGCCTGCATCTAAAGACTTGATATCATCATACATACCTTTACTTATTCAAATGAGAGAAATAAAAATAACCCTGCATTTGTCCTCAGTATTATGAGTCATTCAATCAGTAGACTAAGGGTATGAAGGACATTTTAATCATATGTACCAGAGGATAAAACGTAAAGATGAAAACAAGTATTTTATAATTTGGCAAATCTCTGTTGTGCTAAGTGACACTAACTAGCTCTGTCATGAAAAGTGGTGGTACAAAGTTACCGAATGATTCAGCAGAACTCCTTTCTGACCTCTTAATATATATTTTATAATTATGCCTCATTTAATCCCCTTTATTCAAAGTTCTTTTGAGAATTGGTCATTAGGGAAATCAACTTCTAGAATTAAGTCTTTAGTTATTATTAACCACAGGGTAGATTCTCCTATGTATGAGATGGTTAACACACTGCTTTGCTTGAAGCCTAGTAGATTCCTCCTATTGCTATAATAATAAGATGTTTTTTTTCATTTTTATTTTATTTCAAGATAATATGAAAGTATGAACATTGATTACATTTTATATCTTTGCCTCTCCCTAGCAAGGGTTAGAGGTATGCCCTTCCCCTCCACAATGCTCACCACATCCCTCAGATGTGGGTCGAACCCCCAACCCCCAAATCCCTGGTGAACACCACCACCATTTGAGCACCATAGTGTTAATCAGTCAGTGCCAATTTGATGGTGAGTACATGTGGAGCCCATTTTTCTGATCTTGTGTCACCTCACTTTGGATAATAGGCTTATGCTTAATCCAGGATAATATAAGCAGTGCTAGCTCACTGTCATTTCTTAGAATTGAGTAATATTCCATTGTAAACATATACCAAATTTTAATAATCCACTCATGAATTGAAGAAGACCCCCAAAGCAATCACTGCAGCAACAAAAATAAACAAATGGGATCTAATCAAATTAAAAAGCTTCTGCACAGCTGAAGTGGTTTGTTTTGTTTTGTTTTGTTTCATTTTATTTAGATAGGGTCTTGCTCTGATGTCCAGGCTAGAGTGCTGTGGCATCAGAATGTCCTCACTTAAACAGTAGACACCCTGCAAGGATGCAAAATTTGAATCCCCGAGCTCATTCTTTTCGTTCATCGGTTTGCCTAATGACATAAGAAGCAACACACTAACATTATTATATTCCTTGGCTAACAGAAATGCTGATTCTGGGATAAGAAAGTTAAACCTATATTGAAAAGAGATGCCAAGCCAGTATAAAATTATAAGAATTCACTACAACATTTAAAATAGGAATTTCAGTAGTCCAATAACAATTCTAATATCTTTAATCCTCAAGTAAAAGGTAAATGGAATGGGACAACTTATATAAAACTATATTTAATCAGGTTTCCTCATTAATAGACCAAAATTGGGGACAATTTCTCAGGTCCTCTCTCAGGGCCATGTGTTTTGGGCCAGGCACACACATTTAACCCAGAATAAACCTGTTAAATAATAATAAAAAAAAAAGTAATAATAGACCAGAATACATCAGATGAGCCACCATGATTTTACACTGAGAAATGGGCAGTAATAGGGAAAAATAGTATATTTCATTGATCTTAAAGTGTACATTTTCACAGTTTTTGAATGGAAGTGCATATTAAAATTGATGTTATTAAAACACTATTGGCTGAAAGGCAATAATGTAATTGCTCTTGTGTGTACACATATGAATGTGGTGTAAGAAACCTATTTACACTTTCTGGTGAGATAATCAACATCAAAACTTGTAGAGGGATTGCTTCAGTAAATTGTAAAGGTAATCTCACAGAGAGTAGTCTGGGACTCTCACAAGAAATGTGGCATCAACAAAACTTCTGATTAGCAGAGATGATGATAGTATGGAGAAAATCATAGACAAGATGAGTTGAAAGGTGATTCAGAAGACTGATCTGAATTAGGTAAATTTAGAATACCTTTGTTAATGTACTCCACTTTTATTTTTCATCTGATGTAATCTTATGAATTGTATAAAAAATCGTTCACAATTATATATGTTCATGGAGTTATTTTCAATAATTTTGAGATAAAAATATGTGATAGTTTTGTCATAGTTTTTCAATGATTTATGTTTTCATTGTGATATAATAATGCACTTTACAGTTGATGCAAATGGTACTTCTTGAAATTACATGGACAAAGCTATAATTATTGGCAAATACTGACTTATCATTAAGTATACACCTACTATTAGTCCACACACTTTATTTATCATAAGTTCATTCAACCCTCACAACTTGTCAAGAGGTAGGAACAATTACCACTCTCATGGTCCAGTATCTCTGCAAACATACACACTACCATACATGTCATTTGATATTCTCACATGAATTTAATGATTTCCTCATGTTTTTCAGAGCATAAAATATATTTTCACTTTGTTCTTTCTACCACAAAGAAAGAATAGGTTGTATATCTAGCAATACTTATATTTTTTTTACTGGTGGATTATTCATATTAAATTATTTACCAACTCATTAAACATATTAGTATGTCTTTGGTAGATCATTTATGAAGATCAGTATCTCTTCATTTCATGGGCGATTCACCTCTACATGTCTGTAAGCAAGGATCCCACTTCTGGTGTTGTGTTCTCCCTGTTCATTTTGGACACATCTATGATCAGGAAATTATTAAGTTATCAATATATACTTCAAAAATCCAGTCCCCAGTGACAGTAAATGTTTATCTTTTACTTTGTTTTATCTGTTTTTAAAATATCATATATTATTTTCTGCTTACCTTGGATTTAATTTGCTTTTTTCTTTTAAAGTTCCTAAGGTGGAAACTTAGATGTTTGGATTTTGTATTTCTTCTTTTCTAAAATATGCATTCAATGCTATAAATTTCCCTCTAAGCCCCTTTATTCTATCCCCTTAATTTTGGTAAGGTGTGCATCAATTAAATTTAGTGAATTTATCATCTGAAATCACATACACAGCCATTCAACATACTGTGTAGGCTTGAGCCAAATGAATAGATTAAATCCTTTGTCCAGAGTCAGTGAAGGAATGTTATTGTAAACCTAGGTAAGGTTATGAAATACCTGTACCTTTTGAACCATGGATTTTATATTGGCTTGTATTTGGTCATAATTTCCTTCAGGTATGGAAGTGCAGTGACGTACATTTGAGCAGAGGGCAAGGAGTATACCAGGGTCATTGGCAAAGCAGACAGTGAGTTCAGAAAGAAAAGCAGAAATGTCCTTTGTCAAATTTTGTCTTTGGAGAGGCAGTCCATGGGTATCACTAGAGTGAAGGTTTAGTGTAAGGGGCAAAATCATCTCCAACATCAAGGTCTTGGGTTAAGGAGATTTCTGAGGGAATGTCATCTCCAGTGATGACATTTTTAGCCAAGGCGATGTCATCTGGGTTGTGTAACTGGGGTGGTCTTTTCAAGTAAGTACCCACTCATGTTGATGTGGACCTTAGCATTTGCCATGTATGATTAAAACAATGGTCTAGTGGAGGGTTTGGGCTTCCAGTTGTAAAACAATGAAAGCACCCAAACCAGTAAGAAGACCAGCTGTGTAATTGTACCTTGCAAGATTTAGTTTTGGGTGGAAGTTTCTGTTCAAATGTGTCCTAAATCATGAACAGCAGCCTGGCCTGTGGGCCAATATGGCTTATGAGTTCCAGATTTATATGTGCCCTTAATCTAGCCTCTAACCTTTGTAAGATTAAGGGCTGGGACAGGAGAGAGAATTTTAGGGGTTTGTTTGTTGGACTGGAATTGGAAAAGGAGCTGTTTGAAGACATCATTATGTTTCAGGACATAAAATTTCTATAGAATATATTTTCCAAGAGTCCAGTGTTGTGTACTTTAAGAAGTGAAATGCGTGCCTTGGTTTACTATTAGCTATGTCTGTAACTTCAAAGGGAATATGGCGTGTCCTAGCAAGACCTTGCATTATGGCGTAATGTGGAGGTGTGAGATTTTGATTTCTACTTTGGGTATCTATAAGGTAACAGATTCCCAGAGTTTGGGTTTCTTTTTTGTTGTGTGTGTGTGTGTGTGTGTGTGTTTTACCTTGATGGGGACAATTTTTAGGTAATGACCTAATTGTTTATAATAATGCAAAGATGGGACCATTTATTGGCCAGAGCATTTAGTGCTAAGAAAACTGCCTAAAGTTTGGCCAAGTATGTTCTTTCTTGCATCTTTTGTCAGAGATATCCTGGCTGAAGGATGAAAAGCAGTAACATTCCACTGAGCTTTGTCATGTAGGGTGGTTAGCAGTGCCATTGGAATAGTCTGTAAACTCCCATTTGTGTTTACTCAGTGAATCTCAATAGGTTTTGCGATGGTCAAGGAGGTCTGGGAGAGATAACACTCTGGCATTTGGAAAGGGACTGTCCTCAGTCCCCCACCCTCTCCTTCAGGTGGAATATTCCAGAGGGCCTAAGTTTTGTTCTGTCTTATCATATGGAGTAGCCATACCAAGTTTTGGGGATGCTTCCCAAAGCATAATGGGAAGCAGTATATGGAGAGTCACATGCACAGGGTCTTTGAAAGCCTCTATTTTCGGGGGAGCCCAGTAGGTAGCCAGTAACCTGTTGTCTTAATGGTGCAGAGCACAAGCAAAGAGAGAAAATATCTTGCATCAGAAGCCTTGGGGCATCTAATGGCCAATAAATGGTCCAGAGACTACAGAAGGCATTACAATATGTTGCCAAAGCTTCTAGAGTGAATAAATTTTTGAGGGCACTAATAGGAGTATCTGCTGATCTTCGTTTAGAAGTAAAATTTACAAATTTGGAATATGTTGCCACCAGAATCCAAAAGTACTAAGAAACATTGGACTTATTAATGTGTGTGTCAAATGAATCTCCTTGGAGGAGGATGTCCTAAATGTAATGTCATATTGTGCTCCTGGAGAAGGTGGATGTCCTTAAGATCTTGTCTGCAAATGTTATGTGTGATGAGAAAGCTGTGGTAGTCCCCCATGGGCAGCCTGGGAATGGTTGGTTGTTTCCCTTTAGAAGTGGAGGAAAATTGCAGTTGAGAGTCTGTTGAAATAGGCACTGAACTTAACATGCTAGCCAAATGTATAACAGAAAAATATTTTCAAATTGTTGATGGAATAGAACAAATAATTTAATAATATTGGGGTTAGGACTATAGCATTAAGATTGTAGTGATCCAACATAAGGTGCCTTTGTTTTTTTCATATATAAAAACAGGAAAAAATTGAGCTTTCATATAGATAAGAGTGGGTATAATCACACATTTATTAATTGGGTTTTATATAATAAGTTTTATCTTTGAAGGGCCTGCTTTTACTCACATTGGGCCATCTTAACTATCTTAACTGAGAGTTTATGGAGTTCCATTTTATCAAGTCAGTCTGTAGATACCAAAACTTACTTTAGTTGTAATTTATTATTTATTGTGTCAGAACATCTATATCCAAGAGAATATTTTAGAACAATGGGCATATAACTATGGGAAATTGAGGCAAGGCTACAGTTTAAGTAAGGCATACCCATTGCCTCCCTCTATTTTTCTATTTAATGACCTTCTCAAGATTACAGAGGTGGAGTGTTTAAATTTAATGGTATCCCAATGTATAAATATAATTTTAACCTGAATATTAAGTCCATTAATTTTTGTAAATTAGTACCTTTCAACAAATGTTTTAGGTAAGTTGGTACCTACGTTGTAAAGCCTGGAGCACCACTGTCCCTGTTAGCTCTCCTTGGCTCAGAATGAGGACTTTGGCTATACACCAGACAATTAATAATGTTCAGACCTACCCTCAGAGGAGTCTCTATGAAAGAATGTTGGGAAACACACCTGCCTCACACTGGGGATCACTGGTCAGAGGTTGCATTAAATTCATTTTTCAGCACTGACAATTTGGGGTAGGAACACATGGCACCAATGTTCTGGCAAGTGTTAACAGCTCTTGACCAGCTCTACTTCGGCAAGTGTTAACAGCTCTCACAACAGCTCTTGACCAGGGAAATAACCGAGTAGCACGTGGAGAGCGGAGAACAGCCTTTATTCTGTCGGCATGCTCCGCTGACTTCTGATCTTCTGATCCCCCCCCCTTCCCCGGTCTCCTCTAGCTTTTATACCTTTGGTAGGACTCAAAAAGCGTCCAATCAGCAACATCCAATCGGCAATAAGCGTTAACATACAATCAGCAACAAGCTATAACATCCAATCAGGAACAAGCTTTAACATCCAATCAGGAACAGTGGGATTCAAAAATTACCCAATCAGGATCACGCAAGCAGCGTGGCCAGAGGACGGGAGCAGGTGGCCGAGCATACAGCGCAGGACCCAACAGGCACACGAGGCCCGGCTCCAGCAGCGCGCACCCGCCCCTCACGGCCTCCAGCCAGCCCCGCACATCACCGGCCTGCGGGGATGCAGAGCTGCAGGGAGGTGGCGAGAGGCCGCATCCCAGCACCCAACGGTTTTCCCCATCACCAACAGGCAACAGCAATACATGGTTGTACAAAGTAAGCTACTGAACGCTAGCACGCAGTGCTTCCTTCCCAAAGGGATGGGAGAGGCAGTTCGTAAGCCATTCACAGTTCATAGGTATTATGGAGGTGTATGACCTGCACCAGCCATCCCACCATCCCTTCTTTGTCACTAATTGTTCTGAGAGCCCCTAGCTAAATAGGAGTTCCAGTACCAGAACAGCCAACAACCCTGTCCTAATAGGAAATGAATGGAAATGGACACAGGTATTTACAGTGCACTTTTCACAAGATGCTTTTTTTACCTGGCAGATGCCCTAATGGCTAATTGTATGACCTGTGACCAAGTGGCCCATATGGAAATAGAATGTGAGTCACTTTAAGTTCACATAAATGCCTCAATGGTTCATTTAAAGGAAGCAGTGGGAAAGTTGGGACCCCAGCCTGCTAGATAGGAAAGATACCTCTAAGTTCCTATCTCTGGACACTGGCTTGAGCAATTTGGGTGTAATGTTCTACGTCTAAGTCTTGGGCAGCAACATTTGCTTTGTTGTTCCTGTTGTACCTCATCCTACCTCCAATGAGAGATTGCAGGAATTTATCTTAGAAGGAAGCCAGGGAAGAAGATGTGTAGAGAGTCAACTCTTCCTTTCTTTCTGACCGAGTCCTCCACACACTTTCCATAGAGTGAATGCAGGGCTAGAATTATTGCTGGAGCAAGCCAGGGAAGAATATGCTGGGAATGTTGTCCTACTCTCATATAAAATCAAGGAAGTTTATTCTATATTTACTACTTAGACTCCCAGATAGTGGCTTGTTAGAGACCAAAACCACAGGGAGCTGCTGGAAAAGCATGTGGTCAAATCCTTTCTAGGGGAAAGTTGGAAGCTGAACTGATTCCCAGAACTACAGCTGCTGGAAGTGCTCATGGATTTCTAAATTGACTTTTTGTACTTTGTGCTTAAGTGAAATCTTCCAATACCTTGTCCCCTCCCTTAATCAAGCATTGTGATTTAAAAGCCAAAATCTATGGCAGGAACTATAAAAGTTGAGCACCCTATGTGTGGGACAAAGCCCTCCCCCCTCAGGTGTTTATTCTATGTACCCAGGGCTTTTCATAGTCCCCTTACTTTGTCAGAGGGAGCACAGTCCTGGCGGAGCCCATTACCCAGGACATTTTATTCTAGGGACCCAAAGTTGTAGTGGAGGCAGGGTGCAGTTCCTGTAGAAGGGTGTGGCTTTGTCCTCTACTTGCCTGGGGCCTTTTGAGTGACTCTCTGGAAAAACTCCTTTACAGGACAACCAGAATTTGAAAAGTCTTTTTATGTTTTGGGGGCTGTTGTCAGCCTCACTCTCTTTTTCTTTACCTCTCCCCATCTTGGTTATTAAAGACCTTGAAGGCCAGGTTTAGAAGATATTTATGAGGTTTGAGGGCCTTCGTCTAACTTTTTGGAGTTTGCACCTAATGTCAGACTCTGACTGGGAGATAAAATCTATGTTGAGGAATAAAGTTTCCTCAGGTATTCCTATAAGCCAGGTCAGATTACAAGATGGAATTAAATAAAAGGACATTTACCTCCATAATGTCTTCTACCCCAGCCCCCAAGACTTCAGCAGAATGGAGTGAATAATAAGGGGGCTGAGACAAGGGCAGGGAGCAGGTTGAGGGTTAGGCCAAGGGAGTTCTGGTTGGGGAGGCCTGTACGAAGGAGGGCTGAGATCGCAAGAGTAAGGATTTGAGGTTTTAAGTTTGTCCAGAGTAGAAGGGGAGGGAGGGGAAGGACTAGAGTGTAGCAGGAAGATCTGAGCTGGATTATAGTTTGTGAAGAGTGAGAGTAGAGGGGGGAAAAAAGGCTTAGACATAGGGATTACCAAATCATTTGTCACTGCGGTGACAGAAATCAGTGAAGGGAGGATCTGAGTTCCAGTCCGGTGTCTGTCTCTCAGCTTGGTTCCAGTGAAGGAAGACCTATGGGACCTTTTGGGGACCAGAGTGAGAGAGATAGGAGGAACCCGAGAGTGAGTTTGTGAACTTTTTAATCAGTTCCAGGTTGGACTGGGAGGGAGGAGGCGTGGAGGCCGGGGAAATTTGAGAAGACTCACAATGTGAGAGGAGGGAGGGCTGTGTGTGGACAGTGAAGAAAGCCTGGACATAGGGAACCTTGGACCACTTCTTTGTCGGCAAAAGTTAAGGTCTCCAACAGGTGAGAGCTCAAAAGTCTCATTTTGGGGCCACTGTGACATATTATCTAATTTGTATTGGCCAGGATGTGTTACAAAAGAAGATGAGGTGTTTGGGTTTAAGGCCAGGATAAAGTTGGAGAGGCTTTAGAGCAGAGAGGACACAGGCAAGAGAAGAAGAAGAGGGATACAGGGTGGCAAATTTCCCATGATTGGGGAAAAGAAAGAAAAAAAAGGTGGACAGACAGTTGTTGTGGGGGCCCTGGAAGTTAGCTTCAGCATGGGCTACGCCCTTTGGGACTCCTGCAGGTCCAAAGCAGTCAGACTTACACTGAGGGCCCTGGCGGGTTGGAAAAAGAGGACAGAAAAAGGAAGGACCACACAGAATGCAGGACAGAGGAAACAGGAGGCACCCACACTGTGATCCTGGCCTAAAACTGGCTGTTAGATGGGTGGGGGGCATCCCTGCCACCAGTCAAACAGGAGGGAAGACTGTCTTCCCACAGTGAGTTGCCACCAGTGCTGGAGTTTGAGACACTAGACTGCGGGGGTGGTCCTTGGAGGAAATCAAGAAAAAGAAAGAAAAAGAGAAAGATGTTAAGAAGAGAGGAGAGGAGGACAAAGAAACGGACCTTAAGTCCAAAGGTGAGAGCAGATTCTGAGGAGGCAAAAAGGAGTTGTGCCATCTGGTGAGTCCAAGGACAAATGTCAGTAAAAAGTGTCCTGGAAGGATCAGGACAGGAGCCAGCCTTCGGGAGAAGGAACTACCGATCGCATCCTGGGTTTCAGCACCTAATGAGAGGGTGAAGGACCCAAAGGACACATTTCACACACAGACTATGTGGGAGCAACCAGGCTGGTTTATTCAGCTGTGTGCAGGTGGGCTGAGTCTGAAAAGAGAGTGAGCACAGAAGGGGGGTTGGTGAGGGTTTTTATAAATGGGGATAGCCAACCCCCTCCCACCTGCCCTGTTCAGTTCTTTGTTTCTGGGCCAAACTGGGAGGTGAAGAATTGTTTCCTGCTATGTGCAGCATAGGATGGTGGGCAGAACAGATGTTTGTAGTAAATTCTTCTTCAAACAACCAACTCCTACTAACCCTTTACCCCAGTCACATCCATCCTTCTGCTCTGGCCTCATCCTTATCAGGAGAACTAGGAAGGGATGGCCTTGGTCTCCATCAGGGAGGGGGGACGAAGGAATGCTGGCTGCAGCTGTCAGATTTATAAAGTCCAGTGACTCCCCAGACTCCTCTGGCTATTGTTTAAAAGCCTAAGTTTTCAATTAATCACATTGATTTTTAGCTGTCATTAGAAACTTGGGAGATTAAAGGCCATCCTAACGTTACAGCAAGTGTTACAGTGGGTAGTTCTGAGGCACACAGAAAGTTGGAGAATCAAGGTTTATTTGCTGGCAGGCTCAGAGGGGTCTCGCCAACAAATTCTGAGCCCCATCTACCCAATTTTCACCACTTTTATTAAGTTGGGATGGTCCAATGGGTGGGGTTTCAGGTGGCTAATGTGCCAGGTGATATGTTAGTTGATGTGTCAGGTAATCGCTTAGTATTATGTTGATGAGGATCTTCCGAGGGGAGGGGTCTCAGGTAGCTGATGCACCTGGTAATAGATAGGGGTTTTACTTATCGTTCCTCCCTTTGGTGCCCTTATATGTCTATTATAGAGCATCATTTCCCAGTGGGTGATAGCCTTGTAAGGCCATTATGTGAGCTGTTCTGCTCCAGGTTACAATTGTCTCTAAGGATTTTATAACCACATTCAGTATGCAGGGACCTACAGTGACAAGGAGGAAAATAGTTATTAGCTGCCTGGCCAGAGGCAGTAGTCATGGAGTCTAATACCCTAAGTCAAAACCCCAAGTTTGTTGTAATTCCTTATTTATTTTCTAAATTTTTTTCTCTTAACTCCCTGACTTTTGTAGTTACTACTCCTGTCTGGTTTATATAATAGCAGCACTCTTCCCCTAGAAATGTACAGCTCCCCCTCTTTTCAGCAGTGGGTAGATCGAAAGCCCACCTATTCTGTAAGGTTACTGCTGCTAGTGAGTTCAGTTTACTCTGGAGGGACAGTAGGGAATCTGCTACTCGTTCCATGTCTTCATTTGTCTTCAAACCATCTGGTCCTGGACTTTTCTTTTTAGGAAGGTTTTTTTGTTGCTGTTTTGATTTCGGTAATTGATATTGGTCTGTTCAGGAATTCTATTTCTTCCTGATTGAGCCTAGGAAGCTGTGTGTTTCCAAGAAATTGTCCATTTCCTCCACGTTTTTCAGTTTGTGTGCATAGAGGTTTTGGTGGTATTCATAAATTATATTTTGTACCTCCATGGCATCCATTGTGATTTCTCCTTTATTGTTCCTGATGGAGCTTATTATAGATTTTTCTTTTCTTTTTTTCGTTAGTCTACCCAAACATGTGTCAATTTTGTTTATTTTTTCAAAGAATCAATTTTTTGTTTTATTAATCTTCCGTATAGTATCCCTGTTGTCAATTTTGTTTAATTCTGATTTAATCTTAATGATTTCACCACTTCTGCTGGGTCTGGGGTCGATCTGTTCCTTTTTTACCAGCTCTTTGAGATGATTCATTAGGTTGTCTATTTGTGATGTCTTTGACTGTTGGATATAGACATTTATGGAAATAAACTTTCCTCTCAGGACTGCTTTAGCTGTGTCCCACAGGTTTTGATAACTTGTGTCTCCTTTGTCATTTAGTTCAAATAACCTTTTGATTTCCCTATTGATTTCCTCGTTATGAAGTGATCATTCAGCAGATGTTGTTTAGTTTCCATGAATTTGTATAGAAATGAGAGTTCTTGTTAGGGTTGATTTCTACATTTATTCCATTGTGATCTGAAAAGATACATGGTATAATTTCTATTTTTTAAAATTATTTGAGACATGCTTTGTGTCCTAGGATATGTTCAGTCTTAGAGAATGACCCATGAGTTGATGAGAAGAACGTAGATTCAGTTGTTTGGGGGTAGAATGTCCTGTAAATGTCAGTCAGGCCCATTTGTTCTAGAGTTCTGTTTAAGTCCATTATGTCTTTGTTGATTTTCTGTTTGGAGGATCTGTCCTGTGCTGTCAGTGGAGTGTAAAGTCTCTGACTACTATGGTGTTGTTGTTTATCCATTTGTTTAGATCAAGTAGAGTTTGCTTTATGAATCTGGGTGCAGCTAGGTTGGGTGCATATATATTTAGAATTGTTATATCTTCTTGCTGACCTGTACCCTTCACCATTTTATGGTGACCTTCTTTGTCTATTATTACTTTTGTTGATTTAAAAACTAAGTTATCTGTAATCAGCACCAACACACCAGCTTTCTTTTGCCTTCTGTTTGCTTGAAATATTGTTCTCCACCCCTTTACCTTTAGTCTAACTGCATCCTTGCAGGTTAGATGTGTTTCATGAAGGCAGCAGATACTTGCTGTGTATTTTTTATCCATTTGGCCAGCCTATGTCTCTTGAGTGGGGAGTTCAAGCCATTCACATTTATTGAGCTAACTGACAGGTGGGGCAGATTTCTGTTCATTATGTTGGGTTGAACTTTGTTGCTTTGTTTTCTCTTTTGAGCCCTTGTTGTATCTGACCTTTGATCTTTAGCTTTTGAGTACATTTACATTTGTGAATATTTATTATGCTGATCCGTGGGTAACACTGTTTTGAGTACTTCTTGAAGGGCTGGTCTTGTCTTGGTGAATTCCCTCCGTCTTTGCTTATCTGAGAATGTCTTGATTTCTTCTTCATATACAAAACTCAGTTTTGCAGGGAATAAGATTCTAGGCTGGGCATTATTCTGTTTCAGAATAGTGAGAATGGGGCCCCAGTCTCTCCTTGCTTGTAAAGTTTCAGTAGAGAAGTCTGGTGTTATTCGCATTAGCTTTCCTTTGTATGTTACTTGTTTCTTTCATCTTACAGCTCTTAGAAGGGCCTCTTTAGTTGATATTTTGGTCATTCTGATGACTGTATTATGTGGTCTTTCTGTTTGCATTGAATATCCCAGGGGTCCTTTGAGCTTCTTGAACTTGTATATCTAGATTTTTAGCAAAGCCTGGGAAATTTTCCTCTATTATATCTTCAAATAGCTTATCTATCTCTTGAATGTTTTCTTCTTACCCTTCTGGTAACCTTATAACCATCACAATAGATTTCTTCACATAATCCCACATCTCTTGTAGGCTTTGCTCTTTTCTCTTGTTTCTCTACTCTATCTCTGTGACTTACTTTTTTAACTGGAAGGTGTTATCTTCAGTCTCTTAGATTCTTTCTTCTGTTTGATCTACCCTGTTCTTCAGGCTTTCCACTGTGTTTTTTAGCTCCCTTAATTGATTCTTCATTTCTAGGAGTTCAGTTTGATTTTTCTTTATTATTTCAATTTCTTTAATGAATTTTTCTTTCAGTTCCTGGAGTCTTTTTGCATTTTCTTTTTGTTGGTTATCCAGTTTTTCTTGAAAGTCATTGAATTTTCTTAAGATCCACATTTGAAATTCTTTGGTCATTTTCTGGTCTGATTTTGGTTGATGTCCATTTCTAAGGGTTTGGTGTTCCTCTTTGGTGGTGTGATTTCCATTTGAGTCTTCATATTTCCAGAGTTCCTTCGCTGATTTCTTCCCATCTGGATCAGTTGTTGCTTCTTATCTTTAGGTTTTTGTTTGGATAATGACATGCCCTGTTTAGTCTCTGAGACAATAGGTAGTGTTTGTGGGTGATATTTGACCTCACCCTGTACGATGAGTCTCTAGATGCCATAAAAGGGTGAGCAGAATGTCCTCCCTGTCAGTAGGTGGAGCTTGCTTGGAGAAGCAGGCTACACTGTGTTTTTGGATCCTGTAACCAGCTCTTATTCCTCTGGAGAAGCACTATAGTACCTCAGGTGGCGTGTGGGGCCCTGAGACTTCCAGGTTTGTCCATACTCTCCAACTCAGTAATGGCTGGTCTTGGTGTGAATCTGGGTGGTGCTGAGTTAGTTAATCCTTCCTTCAAGCACCACAAATGCTATTAGCAGGGGTCAAAGTTCTGTTCTCTGCTTCCGTGAAAAGTTGTCAGCCAGGGGCTGGAATAGCCCCACTCATTCAGAAAGTCTGTGTGTGGGGGTGGGGCTGTCCAAGACTGCAGTCTGGAGTAGGCCTCACTCCTTTCCACCCTCCTGAACTCCGCGGCTTCTCCTGGGCCTTTGTCAGCAGGCCAGACCTCATGTCACTGAATCTCCCCTGGCTGTGATGCGGGCCGGGAGGTTCCCTTCACAGGGTCACCACCTGGGCTGGGTACACAGCCCCCCTTTGGGAGGAGGGTTGCCCTAAAGCATGCTGATCTGCAACTGAAGGCACACACACCTTAGTAGGCTTGTTCATGCATATCCCTTCTGTGCCCCGGGAAATGCGAGACCTGGGTGTGTGGGATCTGGTCTGCAGGTCTGACCTCTGGGCTCTGGAGTTCAATCCCTGACCCCACCAGGGAGAGGAGTGCCAGTCCTAAATCACCCATGGGGAGCCCAAGCTGGGTTGATGTCTCTCAGCCTCAGGGTCTGCCCCATGCTCCTGGAATCACCAGGCCAGCAGCACCTGGGAGGGCTGGCAGATAGGGAGCTCACCATTTGAGTAACCCTCAGTCAGCTGTAGGGTCCCAAAAGGGAATGGTCCATTCCCTGGGGATGCCTCTGGCTGGTGGCTATATTGTCTCTCTTGGCAGCCGCGGATAGAGACTGGAGAGAGGAGAGGTTAACCCGCCATGGGGCTCGGATCTGTGCACACAGAGGTGCCCCAAGGGAATTGGGTTCCTGGTGCCATCTCCGCTACAGGCTTACCGCTCACTGGCAGTGGCCATCTCTGGGCTTGTGTCTGCAGGTCTCTCCAACCACTGGGGAGCCCACCAGCAAACTGAGACACAAGGGAGAGGGAAGTTAACTGCTCCACCTACCCTTGCCACTGGTCTGCAAACTTCTCAGGAGGTCTCTTCTTCTAGTTCTCCTCTGCAACCTCCTCCCGTGGATTCTCCCATAGTCTCTGGTACCCCTCCTTCTGACCCTCATCCAATGTATGCCTGTCTGCTTGTTTCTTTCTTCTAGTTTCTTCTAATTTCTTCTAGAATCTGTCTTTTTTGCAGAGACACTCTGTCTGGTCGTGTTTCTCGTCTGCTATCTTGCTCCACCCTCAGTTGATTTTTATTCCGGCTCCAATTGTTTGGACAAGTGAGCCACTGGTCTTTGCCATGGGCCCACAGTTTGAGTCAAAACCCCTAGAGCCACTTATTTCTTCTTGTGTACAAACAAGTTAAAGTCTTTGGTGAAGTCCCGTAGCCCTAATGCAGGGGCTCTTTTTAGTAAGTGTTTTATTTCTTGGAAAGCATTTTCCCATTACAGTTCTTTGTTTTCAGGCCCACATAGGGCTTGGTACAGAGGCTTGGCCTTCAGGGAGAAACCTATGATGCAGATGTGGCATATTCCGGCCACTTTGATAAATTCTCTGAGTTGTCTCTGATTGGTTGGCCTGGGAATTGTACAGATTATGTGCTTCCGCTCATGTCCCAGTGTCTGGTGCCCCTGAGTAATGTGGAATCCGAGGTAGTTTACCTGTTGCCTGAAGATCTGTGCCTTTTTCTAGGAGAGTATTCATCCTTTGTCAGTGAACAGTTGTAGCAGGCACCAGGTTCCTTGGTGGCAGTCTTCTCTGGTTGCACTTGCTAGGAGGTCATATAGGTACTGTAGAAGTGTGCAGCAGTTTTTTTTCTCTTGGAAAGGAGATGAAGTCAGTGACTAGAGCCTCCTCGAATAGAGTTGGTGAAATTATAAATCCCTGTTGTAGTCGCATCCAGGTCAACTGGATTTTCTTCTAGTATGAGGATCCTCTCACTTGAAGGCAAACAGGGGCTGGCTCTTTGGAGTGAGCCACATGCAGAAGAAAGCATCCTGTAAGTCCAGGCAGGAGAACAAGGCAGCATCAGTATGAACGAGGGCCAGGAGGGTGTATGGATTCAATACCACTGGGTGGAGAGTCACTGTAGCTTCATTGATCAGTCTTAGGTCTTGGATGGGTTTGTATCCACCTCCACTGGGCTTTTAGATTGGCAGGAGGGGAGTGTTCCATGGGGATTGGCACTCCACCAAAATCCCCTCCCACTTGAGTCTACCGATGTGTTTCTGTATACCCTCTTGAGCCTCCTTGGGGATGGGGTACTGTCATCTCCTGGTTGGTTGGCCCCCAGTTTCATCTCGATCACCTGGGGTACATGTTGGTGTTCAAGACCTGGGGGGATGGTTGTCATCCCACCATACCTGCTGGAAGTCAGGCAGGTTCTGGTCCTCTTTGGCCTCATCATATAGCTTCCATTCTGATTGCCAGGGCAGGGTGACTGCCAATATGAGAGTGTCTGGGGTGCCAACCGTGAGGCCCATGGCCCCTCTGGGTGGAAGGTGATCTGGGCTTCCAGGTTGCTCAGGAGATCTCGACCGAGGAGGGGAATGGGGCTATCTGGTTTGTATAGGAATGTATGTCATATCTGATGGCCCCCCTCATCTTGCATATTTGGGATTGGCAGAAGGGTCGAGCTACTCAAGTTCCAGTGGCTCCCACAATGGTGGTTTCCCACTTTGTAAGTGGAGCCACTGGTGTAGTTATCACTGAGTGTTCTGCTCCAGTGTCCACCATGACCGTTATTGGTTGGCACCTCACTTCCATCATGAGCATAGGCTCCCAGGGGCCAAGAGTCAGGACCTAATTGATCCTATTGCAAATTGGGTAATTGGGAAGTACAAAAGGGGTGGGCAAATACTTTTTATCTCTCAGTGGACAAAGAAGCTGTGGAATAGACAGAAGGTTTGTATTTTACCTTTTATTCTAATGATGAGTATAGGAGAAGGAAATAGAGGCCCTGAAAATTCAGGAAGAGCAGAGGACATGGCTCCAGCATTCTTACCTGTGCCAGAGAGTTACCTAAGGCTTGGCCATCATGGTGTGTAGAAGTTCAGTCTGTTCCAAAGTCCAACATGCCCATCAGATTAAAACAGTTTCAGAGGGTCTGTGGGTATGGAGGATGTCCGTCCGGGGTGGGGCAGCCAGTTCTGGAATGCAGGTGTCATCTCCCATTGTAGAAAGAAAGCACTCACTTTTCCAGTGCCCTTCTTTTGTTATAGGAAGCACAGTCCTGGCAGAGCCTGTTACCCAGGACATTTTATTCTAGGGACCCAGAGTCAGGAGTTCCTACATGCCAGGTGAGATCATAAGACTGACTTAAATTAAAAGGACTTGTACCTTCATGATGCCTTACACCTCAGTGAATGAGAGTGAGTAGTAACAAGGCTGGGATGATTGTAGGGATCAGGTTGAGGGTTAGGCTAAGGGAGTTCTGGTTGGGGAGACCTGTATGAGGGAGGGCTGAGATTGCAAGAATCAGGATTTGAGGTTTTAAGTTTGTCCAGAATAGAGGGGGAGAGACAGAGGGAAGGCCTAGAGTGTATCAAGAAGATCTGAGCCGGATTACAGTTAGTACAGAATGAGAGTAGAGGGTAAAAAAGGCATGGACCTATGGAATATCAGACCATTTGTCACTGTGGTGACAGAAATCAGCAAAGGGAAGCTCTGCATTCCAGTCTGGTGTCTGTCTCTCAGCTTGCTTCCAGCAAAGGAAGACCCGTGGGATTTTTCGGGGACCAGAGTGAGAGAGATAGGAGGAACCCAAGAGTGAGTTTGTGAGCTTTTTCATCTGGTCCAGGTTGGACTGGGAGTGAGGAGGAGCAAAGGTGAGGAAAATTTGAGAAGACTCGCAGTGTGAGAGGAGGGAGGGCTGTGTGTGATAGTAAAGGAAGCCTGGACATACAGAATTCAAACGACTTGTTTGAATGTCGGCAAAAGTTACCAAGGTCTTGGAAAATAGAGAGATTTAAAGTTCCATTTTTGGGCCACTGTGACCCATTATCTAATTTGTATTGGGGCCAGGATGTGTTACAAAAGAAAATGAAGTGTTTGGGTTTAAGGTCAGGATAAAGTCAGAGAGGCTTTAAAGTGGAGAGGACACAGGCTAGAGGAGAAGAAGAGGGATACAGGGCAGCAAATTTCCCATGACTGGGGAAAAGAAAGAAACAAAGGTGGACAGACACTTGTGTGGGGGCCCTGGAAGTTGGCTTTAGCGTGAGCTGCCCCTGTGGGACCCCAGCAGGTCGGAGACAGTGAGACTTCCAGTGAGGGCCTTGGCAGGTTGGAAAAAAGAGAAAAAAAGGTAAGACCACCAGAGTGTAGCACCAAATGAAAGGGTGAGTCTATGACCCAAAGGAAACATTTCACACAGGCTATATGAGCGCAACTCGGCTGGTTTTTTCACCTGGGTGCTGGTGGGCTGAGTCCAAAAAGTGAGTCAGCACAGAAGGTGGTTTAGTGAGAGTTTTTATAAATGGGGATAGCCGACCCCCTCCCACCTACCCCATTCAGTTCTTTGTTTCTGGGCCAAACTGGGAGGTGAAGAATTGTTTCCTGCTACCTGCAGCATAGGATGGTGGGCAGAACAGCTATTTGTAGTAAATTCTTCTTCAAACAACCAACTCCTACTACCCCTTTACCCCAGTCACATCCATCCTTCTGCTCTGGCCTCATCCTTATCAGGAGAGCCAGGGAGGGATAGCCTTGGTCTCCATCAGGGAGAGGGGACAAAGGAATGCTAGCTATAGCTCTCTGTCAGATCTACAAGGGAGAGATAAACTTTGTCTCTATCAGGGAGGGAGAAGGAGGGAATGCTGGCTGCAGCTGTCAGATCTATAAAGTCCAGGGATTCCCCAGACTCCCGTGGCTATTGTTTTACAAGCCTAAGTTTTGCATTAATCACATTCTGTCCTATATATACTTTTTGGGTTCCCAACGAATAAACCTAACAGGCCCTTTGCCATTTCTTGCTGTGAATCTCCTTTTTTCAGGAAGCACTGAATCTTTGCTTGTTTATCAGCTTCCTTACAGTTTCAGTTTTATTATGTAGCACATGTCATGAGTGATTCCATTACAGTTTTTTCTGCTGGAGCCTAGTGTAGGAGCTAAGTCTAAAATAATGACATCCCATAAATTATATTTGTTACAGTTGTGAAAAGTTCACAAAGGCATTAATTTGTATAGGCAGAACACTAAGACTGCCATGCTAAAAGCAAAGACCACTTTGCTACTGTTCAAGTATGAAATTCATCATATTGTTTCATTTTCTTGTTACTAAAAAGTTATGGACATTCGCAGAGGGAGGAAAAAATGGCAGATTAGTAGTGACCTCCTGGCTCTCTACTCCCAGAGTAGGAGGTGCAGAATGTGGAGACGTACACACGAGTGGAACGCTGTCCCACAAGAACAGCATTGTGCGTCTGGAGAGAAGCGGCACGGGACAAGCAGTGCTGGGAGGGGGGGAAGGTGAAGTGGATAATTGACCACAAATTCTGGAGAGCATGAGATATACAACAGGGAATAGAGTATGAGATGGCTGTGCCCATCGCCCAGCCAGGGCAGTGTGATCTGACCCACAGGAGGATGACTATTTTTCTACCAACCTCCACATTAACTCAGGCAGGGAATCACCTGAAGTCAGTGCAAAGTTGTGGCACAGGATGACAGGTTATGTGGAGAAGAAATATTAGCAGGAAATATTTTGAACTCTCCAGTGCTCTGTGCTAGGTCCACACTGGGAGAGGTAGGAACTGGTCTGAGTGGACACTTCCTGGATGCACAGGAGGGAGTTTGGAAACAGGCATCTTGCCTCTGGTGGTCACTGAGGCCAGAACAAAGGAGGTGAATACTGAAAGGGAGGCTCTGCCCCTGGAAATACCAAAGATTCGGCTGGCACAGGGTGGGACAGAGAGTGCAGGACCCTCTACTGATGCGAGACTGAGGGTGAGGGAAGCAGTGTGGACAGCCTCTGGCCTATTGAGACAGCCTGCTAAGCCCAGCACCTGCAGCCCCCTGACAAGTCACTTACAGTGCTGGCTTTCTGTGGGTGGGCAGCTGCCATATTGGGGGGTACATTGCCAAGAAGTGCTGTGGCGTGTTGCGATTCTGGACACCACCCCTTCACCAGCCCAGCAGGGCAAGCTCAGGCAAAGGTCTCAGGCAATGCCCCTGCCCCTGCCAGACAGAGCAGGCCCCACCCTTGGAAGAGGGGTGTAATGAGAGAAGCCACTTTCTGAATATTTGTCCCCCAACCCTGCTGCTTGCCTTTTTGCACTGGCAGAACAGGCCCCACCCCTGGAGGTACAAAGTGAGGAGAGATGCCGCTTTTTGGGCTGAGTCACGTGGTGGCCTTGAGTGGTGCCTGTCCCCCTGGCCAAGCCATGTGTGTTTCATATGGACAGGGAAACCCCTGCCCTTGGAGGTGTGGAGTGAGGAGAGAGGCCTTGTTTTGGGCTAGGACCCACGGTGGCCTCAGGTGGCATTCCTCCCCTGGCCCGAATGCTTGTCTACCCACTGCTGGGGCAAACCCTGGCCTTAGAGGTGGGGAGTAATGAGAGAAGCTGCTTCCTGGGCTGAGATGCATGGTGGCCACAGACGATACCCTTCCCCCAGCCTGGCAGCTTGACTCTCTCTCCAGCAGGGCAGAGCTCACCCTTGGTGGAGGAGAGAAACAAGAGAAGATGTTTTCTGAGCTGGGACATGCGGCAGTCTCAACCAAAGCCCCTCCCCCAGCAGGGCAGACTCCACCCTTGGAGGCAGGGAGAAGGGAGAAAAGTCACTTTCTCTGTGTGACTGGCATGAATCTGTGGGACCTTGGAACTAATCAAAAGGGGGCATACTGTTGATTCAGTCCAGCAAGTTGGTTTCAATCATCTGATAAGAATGTAACACTAGGGCTTGCCCTTGGTGCCCAGACCACTGCCAGATTTTGGGCTTCTGGACTAGAAAGGAAAATCCTGGCCAGAGTCCTCAGCAATTGCACCAGTTGACACACCCACCTAGAGCTGCTTCACAAGTGTGGTGAAAGAACCCTGAATAACATACTAGCAGCTCTCCCTCAGCACCAAATCAAGCAACCACAGAAGTATATGCTCTAGACTTGCAAGTACCTGTTGCTATTACCCAACCTAAAGTGGCAACAGGGCTCAAGTTACCCTTGGGAGTGTCAACACATTTCCCTAAGATTGGGGCACTTGTATACACCATTTGGGGGGTTTAGGGCACAACACAAAGACATTGGAATACCTTGATAATCAACTCCTCCATGCAAACTATAAGCAGCAACAAAAAGGGTAACCCCATAGCTCAACACAGTGCATTCCATCACGAACTATTGGAGGGCAGCGAGTCACACACACAAGAGTGACTCACCACCTGGGAGCTTAAGCAAGGGGTCAAACTCACTAATCTCCTTTAACAAGAGGTGAAGACAACAGGTCAGAGATAACCCTACAGAATAAAACACCTCTATGGCAATACAGGACCAGAGTGCATCTCCCCAGCACTGTCAAGAAATGTCCCTTTGGGGACTTGTAGATAAGGCCATACCCCCAGTTCTCAACAAATTAGCCTGATGAGAAACAATCAGTGAAATAACACAGGAAACATGAAAGATCAGAGAGAAAATTCACACCCCCCAAAAAATTTGATCTCCATCGATAGATACCAACTTACACAATACGATTAAATTTGCAGAGGAAGAATTCTGAATATGGATTGTAAGAAAACTCAGTGGATTGAAGAGAAAATAGAAACCCAACATAAAGAAGCCACAAGAACAATGCAGGAAATGAATAATAAATTCTCTAAAGAAATTGAAATACTACAGAAAAACCAAACAGAAATATTGGAAATGAAGGAGGCATTCAAAGAAATTCAAAACACAGTGGAGTGCCTCAAGAACAGAATTGATCACACAGAGGAAAGAATCTGAGAGCTTTAAGATAATGGCTATGTCCTAAACAAATAAGATGAAGAAAAAGAACACAGAAACAAGAGACAAGATGAAAAGATACAAGAAATGTGGGATTATGTAAAGCAGCCAAAAATAAGAATAATTAGTATCTGAGAGAGAAGAAGAAAAGACACAATGGCTGGAAACTTATTTCATGGAATACTGGAGAAAAATATGCCTGACCTGGCTGGAAATCTAGATATCCAGATACAATAAGCACACAGAACTCCCAGGAGACTCAATGTGAAAAGGCAATCACCACATCACCTAGTTACTAGGCTGACCAAAGTAAACACGAAAGAAGCAATTCTCCAAGCAGTGAGATGAAAACAGCAGTTTTCCTACAAAGGAAAACCTATCAGACTGATTGCAGACTTTTCAACTGAAACTTTACAAGACAGAAGGAACTGGGTGCCTATCCTTAATCTTCTTCAAGAAAATAATGGACAACCTAGAATTCTCTACCCTGCAAAACTAAGTATCATCTATGAGGGAGAAATAAAGACCTTCCTAGAAAAGCAATCAGTGAAGGAATTTGCAAAGACCAGTCCAGCCCTACAGGAAGTACTCAGACCTGCATTACACACTGAACAGCACAACAGACACTCTCCAAAGTAAAATTACTCAAGAGTTAAAGTCTAGAACATGGATATCATGATGGCTCAAGGAGTAAAACAAAACAATAGAAATTTACTCAACAATATGAATGGAAATCTACCCCAAATATCAATCCTCTGAATAAATGTGAATGGCTTTAATTGTCCTCTGAAGAGACATAGACTGGCAGAGTGAATAAAAATCCACAAGCCTAGTATCTGCTGTCTACAAGAAATGCATCTAACCCTCAAAGATGCTTTCAGGCTCAAGGTCAAGGATGGAAAACAATCCTCCAGGCAAACAGAAGCCAAAAGAAAGCAGCGGTAGCTATACTTATTTCAGATAACATAAGCTATAAAATAGCAAAAGTAAGAAAGGGCAAAGATGGCCACTAAATAATGATGAAAAGGAAGATCCAACATGAACACCTAACAATTCTTAATATTTATGCACCCAACTCAAGAGCACCCAGATACATAAAACAACAATAAAGCCATAGTAGCCAGGGATTTCAACATCCCACTGACTGAACTGGACAGATTTTCCAAACATAAAATAAGCAAAGAAATAATGAACATTAATAGAGCTCTAGAACAAAAGGGTCTAACAGACATCTACAGAACATTTCACCCAAGTAAAGCCAAATATACATTCTTCTCATCAGCTAATGGAATTTTCTCCAAAATTGATCACATACTAGGCCACAAATCAGACCTCAACCAATTTAAAAAAAAAAACTAGAAATCATAACATGTATCTTCTCAGATCATAGTTGTATAAAATTAGAGATCATAAAAAATCTTATGTTAGATGGAGGGCAGGCGGGAGGGGGGAGGAAGCATAGAGTTACATAATGTGTGCCTTGCCTGGGCCACCTGGGGATTGGACTCACTTGAAGCTCTGACAGGTGGGGGGGAGGGGGGGAGGGCCAATGTATGTAACCCTAACAACATTTGTACCCCCATTATATGATGAAATAAAAGCAAAAAATAAAAAAAAATAATAATAAAATAAAATAAAATTAGAGATCAATTCCAACAGAAACACTCACCACTTCACAAAGCCATGGAAATTAAACAATCTATTGTTGAATAACTATTGGATCAAGAAGGAAATACAGATGGAAATCAAAAGATTCTTTGAACTAAGTGACAATGGGGACACAAGTTATCAAAATCTGTGGGATACAGCAAAGGCATTCCTGAGTAGAAAACTAATCTTTGATAAAGCTTACAAAAATATACACTGGGGAAAAGAATCTCTTTTCAATAAATGATGCTGGGAAAACTGGATAGCTACATGCAGAAGATTGAAACTGGATCCACAACTCTCACCTTTTACAAAAATCAATTCATGGTGGATAACAGAATTTAAAGCTAAGGCATGAAACCTTAAGAATCCTAGAAAAAAATGTAGGGAAGACTCTTTAAGACATCAGCTTAGGCAAAGAATTTATGAAGAAGACCCCCAAAGCAATCACAATAGGAAAAAAATAAATAAACGGGACCTGATCAAATAAAAAAAAAAAAAAACTTCTGCACAGCCAAGAAAACTATCATTAGAGTGAATAGGCAGCCTACAGAATGGGAGAAAATATTTGCTCTCTACACATCCAATAAAGGGCTGAAAACAAGAATCTATCCATCTAGAACTCAAAAAAATCAATAAGAAAATAAACCAAACAACCCTATCAATAACTGGGCAATGGACATGTTTAGAAACTTTTCAAAAAAAAAAAAAAACTTTTATCAAGTGGTGGACTGGTGGGAGGGGGGAAAAGGGGAAAGGTGTATATGTACATA
Source organism: Cheirogaleus major (assembly GCA_963574435.1). Classification (NCBI taxonomy): domain Eukaryota; kingdom Metazoa; phylum Chordata; class Mammalia; order Primates; family Cheirogaleidae; genus Cheirogaleus; species Cheirogaleus major. The sequence continues at coordinate 777 of CAUYPO010023329.1, read as the reverse complement.
ATGGGTGAGGTGCGCACCACCTGAGGGTTGGACACGCTTGAAGGTCTGGCACGGTGGGGTGGGGGAGGGCTGGCAGGGGAAATATATGTATCCCTAACAATACTTGTACCCCCATAATAAGAGGAAATAAAAAAAGAAAAAAGAATACAGAATGATGGCCAGCAAACATATAAAAATTGATCAACATCTCTAATCATTAGAGAAATGCAAATCAAAACCACAATGAGATATCACCTAACCCCAGTGAGATTGGCCTTTATCAAAAATCCCAAAACAACAAATGCTGGAAAGGATGTGGAGAGATAGGAACACTTTTACACTGCTGGTGGGTCTGCAAAATTAGTTCAACCTCTGTGGAAGAGAATTTGGAGATATCTCAAAGAGCTAAAAATAGAAATGCCATTTCATCTGGCAATAATACTATTAGGCTTCTACCCAAAGGAACAAAGGACATTCTATAATAAAGACATCTGCACCCGAATGTTTATGGCTGTACAATTCACTATTGCAAGGATATGGAAACAACCCATGTGCCTGTCAATCCACGAGTGGATTAATAAAATATGGTATATGTATACAATGGAATACTACTCAATTACAAAACACAATGGTGAACTAGCACCTCTTGTATTATCCTGGATAGAGCTTGAGCCCATCCTCCAAAGGGAGGTATCATAAGAATGGAAAAATAAGCACCACATGTAGTTGCCATCATATTGGCACTAACTGATCAACACTAAGGTGCTAACACGTTAGTAATATTCACTGGGGTTTAGG
>CAUYPO010023328.1:0-12228 GCA_963574435.1 Cheirogaleus major | reverse complement strand
CTCACCTAGTTGATATCACCAAGGCACCTAAAGAACCACAGATGGAATTGATTGAGCTCTCAGTAGATGACATTTTAAAGTCATTGTTTGATGCTAAGAAAGATGCAATTGAAATATGGAAACATGCAGTAGAACACCCACCCCTTCAGGAACATGCCTGAAAAACATTTTCTTGCTTTTCAACCACTTATTGCTGCAAATCTATATTCTCCTACCTAACCCAAATCAAGTCTCCTTTACAGTCACAAATGACTGATACCCATCTAGAAGATCACCTGAAACTGTGGACCTCCATGCTGCAACCAAATATTCAAATGCTTTTCAACAAAAAGCAGACACAACAAAGTCATTAAAAGCTTAGTTAACTTTAAAATTAACAAATAGTTTTTATTTTATTGAAATTATTAAGTACATAGTAGTTAGATTTTTATAAATAATGTACATTTTTACGTATATCTAATTAAAGTTTCTTGAATGAGGCCTTACTTGATTACAGTTCAATTAAAGCAGCCTTCCAACATGAAAAGTTTCCCCACCCCTAATTTAAGTGTTTACTGTATACCAGGCACTGTGCTAAAAGTGATGTACACTCATTATCTCATTTTAACAACCTGTGAGGTAAGTACTACTCTTATCTATTTTACAAAAGGTGAAATGAAGGCTCTTAAATCACATAGCCTGGTAGAGTGACAGAGCCTGGGCTTTGACCCAGGGCTCCCTAATTCCAAAGCCTTGCTCTCAATTTCTACAGAGGACTCCCCAGTGAACTATTATACCATTTAGCCTAAGTGATGTTTGGAATGGATAGTAGTGGAGAGTTACCCTTTCTACTACCAAGGTAGAGTGCAGCCTCTGAAATGCAGCTGAACAGACAACTCAAGCACAGTTTGATGTTTCCTTCCCAGTGGGTGCTATTACAGGGAAGAGTTTCCCTTCCGTAGCATTGCTTAAACCCTTGTGGTGCCACTGTCATGGTACCTCCAAGGGGCTGAAAAGCCCCCACTCTCAGTGTAAGCAAGGACGTTTCCTAGCCTCATCCTTCGTGTAAGAAGTGAGCACCTCTCCTATTCTGCCTCCAGTCTACTCAGCTCATCTCAGTAACTTGTCCAGAGGGTCTTTGCCAAGTCAGTTGCTTGAAACACAGAACAGATTTATATACTAGTATATAAATGGTGATGAGGCTCCCAGGTCAGTGCACCAAAATCTACTTAATCTATAATGTGCCTGAAAATTGATAGTGCAGCTGCACCCGGAAGAGTGCAGAGTTACTGAAGACCTACATTTCTCTGAGCCCAGGCTTTTTCATGCCCCTTCAGTCCCAGGCAGCGACAAGCATGTAGTAGGAAATAATAATAGCTAATATTTATTAGGCACTTACCCAGTGTTTGACAGTGGTCTACATGCATAATCTCATTTGACCTTCTTAGCCACTCTAGGCGGTAGGCACAGTTATTAGTCTCAAGAAACTGAGGTATGGAGCAGTGAGGTGGCGTCCCAAGGTCGCAGAGGTAAGAAGTAGTAGAAGCAGGAACAGAGCCCAGGCAGTCTGGATCCAAAGCCAGAGTGACTAACCACCGAGGGTCTTTATCTGCTATCCCAGTGGGTCTTTAGCTGCTGACTCAGTGGGTCTTTAGGTGTCTGAGAGTTAGGAAGAGAACCGGAGGCTGGGTGGGGGCTCTGTCATATAGGCAGCAATCCTGATGCACACATGGACATCCCTCCCACACGCAGGCAGGGGGGAGTGGGCTGGATGGGAGCTCTGGTGGCAGAGACAGCCACACGAGCGCCTGTGCCTCCAGAGCAGGAAAGGGTCAGTGGAAAGGAAGGTCCCTGGGGCAGCCCAGAGAGATGGTGGAGCTGCTCTACTGAAGAACAAACAGGCTACTCTGTTCTCCACAGAGTTTCTACTGCTGCTCGGAACCAGGACCTTGGGCAAATTGCTTCTCTGTAAAATAAGGACCATAACAGTTCCACCTCTAGAGTTTTTGTGGGGACTAAATGAGATAATTTGCCTGAAGTACTTTCACGGTGCCTGGCACCCACTCAGGGAGCATGTCCTGTGGTGTTTGTGACCGTTATGGTCATACCGCAATGTCATTTAACTCTTAGAAAAGCCAAAGCCCACAGGAAAGCCCCTCGCAATTGACGTTGCTGTGGCAAGACTGAGGGGAAGGAGGTTTTGCCCCTAAACTTTGATGCAGCGCTGAGCAGCTGCGGCAGCCCCGTCCTCCCTGCCTCTGCTAATGAGCGCCGTAATTCCAGTCTCCTTCCCAGCAAGCCTTTCACCAGCACCACTAACAAGAGGCATAATGAATTGGCTTGAGTCCCTCCTCTTCATTTCCGCGGCGGCAGTCTCAGAGGTTAGGGCTAAGAAGCTGTGAAATGGAGGAATGCGCTGGTTGGCAGGAGGAAAAAGGCAGCCAAGCCAAGCAGGCCCTGAATAATCGAGCTTGAGAACCTGCCATAATTTACTCTGAAATGGTCTCTACTGGGGGGGCTGTGCGGGGGGGGGGGAGGGTGCAGAACAGAGGAGGGAAAACAGATGCCCCTCGAAGTTTTTCATCAAAAATCTAATGAACTGTAATTTGTGAATGCAATGGTGTTTTACGATCTGCACAGCAATTCTTTAAAATGTCTAGGTCCAGAGCCAGCTCCTTCTGCTTGTTCCCATCCTGCTTCCGAGAAAAGTGTTGCTATCTTTGCCACCACCGGTGCTGTTCTTTGATTGGCAAAAAAGAAAAAAAGAAAAAAAACCTGAAGCCTAGATGGATGGGTCCTAAACTTGACATTTGGTTTCTCCATCCCCTGTTATATATTAGCTAGGGAGGCTCTTTTGGAAGATACAACAGAGACATTATATGTAAATCAATAACAATTTTCCTTTTGTGTTCAAACCATGAATACTGACTAGCTAATTTTCATGGCATCCCTATAAGATAAGTGAGTTTTATTATCCTGCTCCAATTCAATTCTTCTTCAGCTTTTTAATCAGCCTAGATGATTTTCTTAAATTTATCTCCATGCAATGATTTTTGCCAGCATCCCACATTTTCATCAGCTTTGCTTGTCAGAGCCGGATACAGCTGGCACAGACAGTTAAGAGCTGTGGAACGGGGCAGACTGATGAGGATGGAGAACCAGACAAGCACTGGTATAGGCCAGTGTGCAGCTGGAGAGGGCAGGCGAAGGGGCGCGACCCAGCCAGAAGTGTCAGGAGAACAATCTGGTTGGTGTCAGTACAATCTATTAATACAAAGGCAGTAGCATAGATAAAATAATGGCTGAGGATACAGGGCATTCAATCACTGTAGAGGATTGTCCCTTAAAAAGTGGGTGTACATATCCCTTTCCTTCACCTCCGTGGGAGGAATGTCCTCCTCTGCCCTGGTGACGCTGGCTTGGCCACGTGACTTGCTTTGTCCAAGGGGATGTTAGCAGGCATGATAAGCAGAGGCTTGGGATGTGTTTACACAGTTGGGCTTGTCCTCTTGGGCTCTGCCAGCACCCTGAGAAAAGCCCGCCCTGGCAGCACTAGCTCAAACAGGACGAGAGATGGGGGAGCAGACCTGGGCCGGACCTACAGCTCAGAGCAAGCCCAGACGGACACACATTTGTTGAGCATATTCGTATAGCAAGTTCTTTGTGGCTTCAAGGCCTTCGCAAGTGCTATTTCCCTGGCCTAAAAGACCGTTCCCTGTATTCTTCTCAAGGCTAATAATGCCTTCTCATCCTTCTAGTCTCAACTTAAACGTCACTTTCTCAGAGACCCCTGCCCTGACTCTCCTCCAGTCTAAATTACGCCCTTGTGTTCATTCTTTCTAAATGCACCTGGTTCTTTTCCTTCCTGGAACCACAATTTGTTCACGTGTTTAATGTTTGTCTCTTCCATTACATTACATACCTTGAGAACAAGGAGCATACCTCAGACTTCACTTAGTTCTAGCACAGTCCCTTGGCCTATAGTGGGCACTTGGTACCTTATTTGTGGAATGAAATATACCATGCTCTCTCCTGGGGGATGGGGCTCTATCCACTACAGTGATGGCACAGACTCCTTCTCTCAAGGAGCTTTAAATCTACAGGACCAGACCGTCAGCCCCTGCACAGTGAGGGGCTGGAGCTACTAACTCCTTTCTGCCTGTGTCAGGATTGACCTGAGAGACTGAGGTAAGGCATCTGGTTAGCGATGGCTGTGGAACAAATTATGGCAAAACTTAGTGGCTTAAAAGAGCAATTACTTCATTATTTCTCAAGGTTTCTGTGGATCAGGAATTTGGAAAGAGATTGGCTGGACACTTCTGGTTCAGGGTCTCTCATGAGGTTTTGGTCAGGGGGCAGCTAGGGGCTGGCCAGACATCTCTCTTTATTCACGTGGTCTCAGGGCCACTTTATGTGCTCTCTGCTTCCTCATAGTATGGTGGCCTAGGGGTAGTTGGACCACTTCCATGGCAACTCAGGACTCCGGTACAAGTTTTACAGCAAGCAAAGAGAAGATGCCATTGTCTGGTTTTTTTTTTTTTCATGATCCAAGCAGTGGTTAATTTTATTTATTTATTTATTTATTATTATTTTTTTAATGGTGTATTTTTTTTTATTTCAGCATATTATGGGGGTACAAATATTACGGTTATGTATATTGCCCATGCCCCCCTGCCCTCTCGAGGCAGAGCCTCAAGCATGACCATCCCCCAAACGTTGCACATCTCACTTATTATGTTCGTATATACCCATCCCCTCCTCCCCCCTCCCACCCGCCTGACACCCAACAAATGTTATTTCTATATGTCCAATCTGGGTTTTTTTTAATTGTAGTAAAAAACATACACATAAAATTTTCCATCTTAATCACTTCTGAGTGTACAGTTCATTAGCATTAAGTACATTGTGCAACCAATCTCCAGAACTTTTTCATCTTACAAAACAAACTCTATATCCATTAAACAACAATTCTCCATTTTCACCTCTCCCAAGCCTCTGGAAACCACCATTCTGCTGTCCGTTTCTATGAATTCGATTACTTTAGATACCAAACAGAAGTGAAATCATGGAGCATCTGTCTGTGACTGGCCCACTTCACCCAGAACAATGTCCCCAGTTCATCCATGCTACAGCATATGACCAGACCTTCTTCCTTTTTAGGGCTGAATAATATCCCATTGTATGTATATACCATTTTTGCTTTATCCATCATCTACTGATGAACATTTGTGGTGCTTCCACCTCTTCGCTGTTGGGAATGATGCTGCTATAAAGATGGATGTGCAAATATCTCTGATTCCTTGCTTGCCGCATCGCGTTTCACGACTTAGCCTCAGAAGTCACATAGTATCACTTCCTTCAATGTCACAAGCCCACTGAGATTCAAAGAGAGGTGGCACAGACCCCACCTCTCAGTGGGAGAAATATCAAACCCTCATTATAAGAAAAGCATGTGGAGTGGGAGATATTGTTAGAACCATCTTTGGAAAATGCAACTTGCCATGCAAGTCTCCAGTAGAAATGGAGGGGAGGGGGGGAGGGAATAGGGAAGAGTCTTCAGCCTTCACAGGTTAGCATTCAGACAATACCACACCAAGGAAGATCACGGATGAAGACCTTGCTGGTCACTAGCCTGCATCTATAGAAAATCGCACTCCACCACTTTCTGTCTCCTTACCCTGCTTTATTCTTCTTCATACCACTTATCTCCCCTTAGCACTTAATATTAATAGTTTGTTTATTATTAATATATAACCCTCTTCACTAGAATGTAAATGCAAAGAAACAGGGACTTTGTCTGTTTGTTTGGCAGCTGAAAACCAGAATCTAGCATGGCAGCTAAAAGGTGGTAACCATTCCATCAAATTCCATTAAATGAATGAATTAATTAAAGAAAAAGGAAAATCTAATTTGAGTTCTGGATTTTAAAGTGGAGTCAGAGTTGTCTGGGGTAGTCAGACAAACCTGCACATAAATCCTAGTCTCATCCCTTACCCTCTGTGTGACTTTCAAGGGGCTGTTTGAGAAGGCAAGGGGGTAGGTAGCAAGGTAGCCAATGGTGAAACTCATAGTCAGTATAAGATGCTCAACAGAAAGTTTGGCTCAGGTGACTGTTGACCAAGAGGCTCCAGAACTGTGAAGTCTACCTCCCTCATTCAGCAGACGAAAAGGCCCAGAGAAGTTAAGGGTCCTGCCCAAGACCACACAGAGCCAAGACTAAAACTTGGGAGTCCAAGTCCCCTGACTCATCAAACTATTGGATTAGGCAGAACTCAAGGTTGCAAGTGATGCAAATGTATCCCAGTGACTAGCCTACGCACAAAGAGAAGTCTCAAACCCACCTGTTTCCTCACGGGTGTGTTGGACACCTTGTTGCCCTGCATGGCATCCCCTCAGCCGCAGCTGTAATGTTAGTCTCACCTAAGTCACTCCACCTTTGTTCTTTCGCCTCAAGACTCCTAAACCCCAGGAACTCACTCAGCCCACACACAGGTTAGCCAGGAAGAGGAAGTAGTCAAAGCCTCCAGGGACCACTCTCAACCAAAGGAGAATGGGAGCCATTAAACAAAGACCCAGTCTCCCCTCCTGTGGAGGGGACACTTCCAGGAGCCATTCTGTAGGCCTCAATGGTCCCTCCAGAGTCGAGCCCCTTTTGCCTAAAGCAGAGACCTTGACAATGTGCACTTGATTGACTTTTTCCTACTCCCTGTGCACTCCTGCTGCTCCCTCCCAACTGATTGCTGGGATTACCTCGCAAATAACTATAGTCCTCTGTAAGTCCTTGACTTGGGCTCTGCTTTCGGAGAAACCTAAACTAAGAGATCAATCTATTGGTGATGTAGCAAAAATTTGAATATGTCTTAAGATGCACACATTGATCATTAGGGGTAGGTGCAGAAGGTAGGGGCTACCTGATATAGCATAAATAGTGCCTAGCCAAATGCCTAACTAGAATAGCTGCTTCTGCAATGTTACCATATTTTATCTATTCTAAGACATGCCTTGTCTTTCACATTTTAACACTTCGAAAGACAAGATATATCTTCAAAACAATGATATCTTACTACTATAATTGGCAGCATTTTTTCTTTCTTGGAGACACATAAATCTTGTGCACATCTTGGAAGCATTGTCATTTTAGAGTCTTTGAAATTTAGTAGTTCTCACTCAGTTTCTTCCTATGTCATGAGTCAGGAAAAGGAAATGAATTGTCAAGGTACAAAGACAACATGAGGAACAGAGTTAGTAGGCAAGAGACCCATATTCCCCCAAAGGCTGATGAAGCTGAATGTCTCCCAGCCAAGAAGGATGGAGACAGGCAGGGTCCGAAGATCTTCCAGGTAGCTGTTGGGACTCCACTCCAAGCTCATCAAAGCAGAGACTGTGCCTCGTTCGTCCTTAGTGCCTGAACACCTGGCTCAGGATAGAGTCTGGTAAATGTTTGTGTATAGAAGCAAAGTGAGCGGGATGCCAAGGTGGTCTGTCCTATCTGTCCTAGAAGCACACATAGGAGATGAGGCAGGTAGGACAAAGAGAGGGGCATCTTTGGAACTATGGGAACATCGAAGTATGAGTCCAGCTAAGGAGAGTGAGCCAGCCCTTCAGCATGGCCTTCCTCACTGGCGTAGAGGCTCTTACGTGAGTGGGTGTACACTGGGGCAGCAGACCCCCCAGGGGGTGGATGACTTGTATCCACTTCATCACACCTCCTTCCCCTCATTTCCTGTGGCTCTCAGGGCTGGACACAGGGCGCTCGTGCCTCTCTCTCTCCTCCTGGCAGGCAGCTTTTCCCCTCCCAGGTCTATCTGACTCCCACAGCACTTGTAACCTGCCCTTTACCTCACTTTCCTTCCATCAAAACGTAACCGCCATGTGTCCCGTCTCTTTAGATTCAGACCACTCTCCAACAAACCAGATGAATGCCTCTGGTACTCAGGATGGATGGTGGGTTATCCCTGTTAAGGACCATTTATATCTTAATAGAGACTTTCCATGCCTGAACCCCATAATGACAAACATATGCTAAGCATGCCATAGTGAACTCACAGGGGTACTGCGGGATATTTTTTTAATTTTCAAGGTAAACACAGAAACATCTGTCAGACCCTGCTCAAACTACTATTATTAAGGTATTTGGACTTACCTACTTAATAAACAGAACAGTTAGAGATTTCTTGTGGGTTTTCTTCATGAAAAAAGTATTGAGACACTTAATGTGCTGTAAACTGAGAAAGTTTGGGAACTTCTGCCTTAAGCCAAAGGAGTAGGTAAGGCGGCATTTGGAGCACCATAAAAAGCTCTCGGGAAAAGAATCTGTGGGCCCTAAATTACACCATGTAGCAGGGTGTCCACCTTTCCAGTGGGTCGAGATCCCCAGCCTTGTCACCAAATTCCTAGTCCCATCCAAGGTGACACCTGACTCCAGGACTATCTGTCCCTAAAAGTACATCATGACCATGACCCTGTGGACAAAAGGCATGTACTTAGGGATTATGAGGTTCAGCAGTCAGAGTCAGCAAAAGCCTATCCTTTTAGCTCTTCTCTTTGCAGGAAGGAGCAGAAAGCAGCCAGGTCCCAGATCCATTTCCATGTGGCCTGGCCTTCCCAGATCATGTTCAGTGGCCTCCCTTCCCTCTATCATACTATGCAGATCCCATCTTTTCTTCAAGACCCAGGTATATAGCATATATATTGTTTATGTTTATCCAGAATCTCAATTCTCCACTAAAACATAAATCCCATGAAGGCAGAGACTTCATTTGTTCACTACTGTATAACCAGTACCTATAAGAGTGCCTCGCATATAATAAGCACTCAATAAATATATTGAATAAATGATATAAAGTCCCATGAAAGAACTAAGCCTTAATGTCCCAGTCATTCACTATATGAATTAAATTTTCTCTTATGCATTGAAAATGGCACTAACTATGTAGCAGTCTTGGAAGGATTGAGAAAAGAGTCATTCAAATCAATTTCTGCTGAGTCCATGAGCAAATTAATGGAAGAAAAGTCCTATTTCCTCCGAGTAGCCTGTTCTGATCATCCCATCCACATGGATGCTGTCACTCTCCCTGCATCTATTAAATATGTCTCAGGCTGGAAACAGTTAAGAGTGAAAGGCTGCTATAAATGACTGGCGGGTGCTCAGGGACGCTCAGCCATTCCTGCAAGGTGACTGTTGAGACCTCCCAGCTAATGGCTCTGTAAGCAGATCCAGCCTTCTAAAGGCTTCACAAAAGGGCACTCACACAATTGAGGCTGCAGCCTGAGTACTGTCTGCTACTGATAAGGCCGGCTGGGAACGCCCTGTCCTATCCCTTCCCCAAATCAAAAGCTCTTTGAGCAGCGGCCAAGCATTTGAGACCAACCAAGCAGTACTAAGTGCATTATCTTGTCTAAGCAAAGCATGAGAAGTAAATTAAGATCTCTGCTAACCTCACTGACTTAACAAAAAAAAAAGAAAAAGAAAACCTCTGCTTTTACCTAATGTATGGTCATTGCCCTAAAGAGAATCTCCTCCCTTCCTTTAAAATTGTATTATTTTAACCTAAGGAGATTTGGTCCCTTCTACAGTCTCATTTTATACAGAAAATTCTGTTTCAACTTTCTCTGGTCATTTCTAAACCAATCACTAAAAAGGGGAATGGGATTACCATAATCAGCGTGGACCTACAAGATCTGTCCTGGGAGCTGGGATGCAGTACCCTAGATCTTATGAGGGAAGAGTAGAAACCGGAAAAGAAAATCGGAGTTCTCTTAACTAGGAAGCAAGGAATGGGTGCTGGCGATGCAATCAGCAGTATCCATTATGAAGGATTTCATAGCTAGCACAGACTTTTAGGTGAAAATAACAACTTTAATGTTCACCACCCTCAGTACTAAATAAAAGAAAAAGAAATCTCTATTATTATTTCTAGATTGCTCTTTCAAGTGTTCTCTGCCAGCTGCAATGGCCCAGTGGTTAAAAGAAGAAAAAGAAAAACTGTGGTTGTTTTCTTGAAGTGTTGCTTTTTAACTATTGCATATCATTTATATGTAAGTTATGTATGTCAGACTTCCTGGACCTAACAACACAGTGGAAATCAGTGACAAGTAAGTGGGTTATTATACACCAGATTGAAAGTACAAAGCTATGGACAAAGCACAATAGCTGGTCAGAGGAGAGAGGGTTAACTCTCAGCTGGGGGGACTTGGATGACTTCATTGAGGAGATGGGGTTTGAGCTGAGCTTTGAAGCACAGAGGATATCAGCAGGATTGGAAAGCATTTCAGACTGAGGGGATAAGGGAAGCAAGCCGCACAAGGAAGAAAGCATAAGGAATGTTTCTAATAGGAGGAAGGGAGTATATTAGTTTGCTATTGCTGCTTTAACAAATTACCACAAGCATGGTTGCTTACAGAATACAAATTTTTTGTCTTACGGTTCTATAGGCAGAAGTCTGATTTGGATTTCACTGGGCTAAAATCAAGGTGCTGACAGGACCACATTCCTTTCTGACATTCTGGGACAGAATCTATTTCCTCACCTTTTCCAGGTTTTAGAGTCTGCCTGCATTCCTTGGCTCCTGGCCCTCTTCCTTCATCTTCATCTTCAAAACCAGCAACAGTGCAATGAATGCTTTACCTGTTGCTACCTCTGCTTCTCTGTTTTTAAAGACTGTGTGATTAGATTGGGACAATTCAATATCATCTTCCCATCTACAGTGTTTTTCTTTTTTTTTAAATACTATTTTTCTTTTTATATTTTTTTACTTTATTCTTTTTTTATTTTCATTATTTTTTACTAGTTGGAATCTCATCACTGAAAACCATCTACAGTGTTTTTCAAACTTGTTTCACTATGACTCACAGTAAAAAATGCATTGTACACTGAGACCAAGTACAAACAGACACATGCATATACACGCACACACTCTTATACATAACTGAATGTAAAAGTTGATAAAGTTACTATTATTCTGTTCTATTATCTTTTTATAATGCTGGTTTGATCCATGCAAAATACCATTATTTTGCAGATAATGATATCTGCAAAATTGCTTTTGCAATTGCCAAATAATATATTCACAGGGTGGATTAGGGATGCACATTTTTGGGGTCGTCATTCTGCCTACCACAGGAAGGAAGGCAGCCTGCCCAAGAACTGTCCCCGCAGACGGATCCAGGAGTGTGGAAGGAGGTGGAAGTCAAAGTCCCATATTTGTGACACTTCTGGGTGCAGAGTTTTGGGATAATGGAACTTCCTAGACTCTCAATTCATAGTCCCTTCATCCTATAGATCTTACTGTCTAGCCTAGAGCTTCCTCAGAAACCAAATGTGACCTGTTTGCTCCCCTTTCCAGGTCAGTAATGTAGAAAGGAAGTGTGCCCTCCATGAGCACCACCCCTCTGCTAATTAGAATAGAGCAGATTTTGCTGTCATAAGTAAGCTCTAATTCTCAGCTACTTAAGACAACAAAATTATTTCTTGCTCAGGCTACATGTGCACCACAGGTTGGCCAAGGACCTCTGCTCCAAATCTTCTCACTTCAGGTCCCAGACTGACACAGTAGCCACTATTTCAAACACCGCCAGGCGCCGTGGCAGAGGGAATGAGAGTTCTGGAGGGTCTCATACCAGCCCGTATATGCTCCAGCTGGAAGTGACACGCATCAGTTCTACCCACAACTCATTGGCCTGACCTCTTCACATGACTCCCCCCACACAAAAGGTCCAGAAGTATAAGTCTACCACGTGCCCACAGGCAGAGAGCTGGAAATGCCGTGTGAGCAGCATTAATGACGGCCACACTCCCTACTTTAATTTTTATATGAATGATAGCCATATTCTTCTAACGTCTTGGGTTCCAAACTTTGGAGACTTTTTTTTTTTTCAACAGAGCTGCGAAGCCTTGAGCAAGTGGATTTTCCTTTGAAAGTTTTTTAACTGAACTCTTAGAGCCAATCAAATGTCAAGTCCTGTCCACTCTTGCTTCAAAACATCTCTCTCATCAATCCCTCACTTTCTTTAGCATTATTATCACCTAGTCCAGGCAAGAGAGTGCAGGACAGTGGTTTTCAAACTTTTCCCACTATGACTCAGAATAAAAAATGCATTTTATATATTTTTTTTTTTTTTGAGACAGAGTCTTACTTTGTTGCCCAGGCTAGGGTGAGTGCTGTGGCGTCAGCCTAGCTCACAGCAACCTCAAGCTCCTGGGCTCAAGCAATCCTTCTGCCTCAGCCTCCCGAGTAGCTGGGACTACAG
>CAUYPO010023326.1:0-37222 GCA_963574435.1 Cheirogaleus major | reverse complement strand
TCCCCACCAGCTTGCCTTGGACCCGGAGCCGCGCCCGAGCATCTGGGGAGCGGGGTCCCGGACACACATCCGTGGGTGACAGCCCCTTACTGCCCCAAGATACAGTCGCCCTCGCATACGTCCCAAGGGAGAACCCCTGATGAGTCTCTCTGGATGCCACCCCAAGCCTTTCCCAGGACGCAGACATCCCCAGATCCCGGGAACCCGGCAGTGCCCTGGACGACGCCCCCGGGAGCCCTGGAGCTGGCTGCAGTATACCAGGTACGCGTCGGGGCCCTAGATGCTTCCCTCGGTCCCCAGACTTGAGATGGAAATGGAAGCTCTAGTGTGCAGAGAATCTCATACTTTTCACATCCCAGGTTATATAATCCAGCGTTATTTAATAGAGGTGAGAACGAAAGGAACCCCGACCTCCTTGGGGGAAGAGGTGGGGCCCTGAGAAGTTAATGCCACCACCAGTCACATCACTGCCACCCAGCAGTCTTCACAGCCATGGGGAAAAGGGGGTTGCCCTCGGACTTGCTGAGAGGGTGGAAGGTGGAGACGGGGGCCTCTGTCAGGAAAATAACCCCAAGTGCTGCTGGGTTAAGGGTTCAGCAGAGGAAGGTACCCCCGGGGTAAGGTCAGTGCTCCTTGAGTAGATGGGCTTGTAGCTGGTGACTTCATGTTTTCGTCAAGCTTCTTTCATTCATGAGGCCCATGACTGGCTCCTAGTGCACAGAAGATCCTATGAATAACCAAAATTTACTAAAGACTTACTGTGTGCCCAACATCACTTGTGTATTAACTTATTCAGCCCTCCCAACAACCCTGGGAAGTAGGTATTATTATCATCATCCCATTTTGCAGATGAGAAAACTGAGACTTAACGAGGTTACCTGAGTTCTCAGTGATAGTGAGTCGCAGAGCTTGGATTTGAGCCTTGGCAGTGCGTCTTTAGAGCCAGGGCTCTTAACCACTCTAACCGCTTTGCTTTGCTGCATCCAGGGACCAGGGCCGTGCACTCTGCCATCCACACCTGGGGGAACTTTCAGGTTTGAAATCTCATCAGGCAGTTGCCCACTAACCAGCTGCTCTTGTCTCTCTTGCAGGGTATCTCCGTGTCTCCAGAGTCCTGTCTGTCGCTGGGAACCCCACCCCTCCTGTCCCGCCCATCATGCCAAAGACTCCAGCCTCAGACCCAGTGGGGATGCTGGAGCCACAGTGCAGAGGTGCTTCCCGGCTCAGAGGACCAGGGACCAGGCTCGGCCTTCCAGCTCAGTGAAATGAGCCCTCCCCAGAGCTCAGGCCTGCGGCTCGGTGGCTGCCCTGAACTTTGGCCAGAAGAGCTGGAGGGGTCCCACTTGGGCGTCTTCTACTAAATGGGATTGCCTGCCCCCTTTTCAGCCAGGAATCAGGGATGTCATGTGGGTGCCTCGTTTGCTACCTCAGTGGTTTTCAAGCTTGCCGTTAGCCAAGGGTCCTTTTGCCCAGGGATGTGTTTCACGGAAGCAGTGCTTGACGCAGGCAGTGGCTGGGGCAGTGCCTCCCACCGCTAGACACCCCCAGAGCGCCCGGTGCTCTGCAGCGCAGTCTGAGCTGCTGTAGGCTGAGGGCTGCTTGACCCCAAGGAGGCAGGCTGGGACAGTGGGGGTGTGTGTCGGGGGCAGGCCCCATGCTCTGCTTCTTGGCGACAGCCAGAAGCCTGTGTACTTCAATTTTTTGTACTTCTTAAAAAAAACACACACACGCAACAAAAATTTGGTTTGGTCTGCTTCTGTTCTGTCAACTTGGATTTTGGGTTGGTGTTTTGTTTTGTTTTGTTTTCTTTGCCTCTGGAAAAGAGAAAATGTTCACCTTCTGAGGGGAGCAAGTCATGCCCCTCTTCTCTTCCCCAAATCCAGGCCTTACAAGGTTGGCATGTGCCGTACTTGCCAATTTGATAATATGCATTGCACCCGGGCTCCAGGGCCAGGGGCTCCCCTTGGCCCGAGGTGGAAAGTGGCACAGGTGGGCCGGGGCTTGGGCCTGTCCACCCACACAGACACATCGCCACTGCCCTTTAAAGAGTTCTTCTGGGTATTTCCTGCCGACTGCGGGCTGGGTGCACGCAGCTACGGACGGACAGACAGGGCCTCAAAAGAGGGAGACCAGATTCCCAGAGGCCTGTGATTATAGCTCTTTTCACAACTATATGAAACTGTTTTTCAAAGGATGGCTGTGAGTGGCCCTGTGCGCTAGGCCCGTGTGTTGGTCGCTGGGGCTGCCACGCCAAATACCACAGACTGCGTGGCTTAAACAACAGAAGTTTATTTCCCCACAGATCTGGAGGCCAGAAGTCCGGGATGAAGATATAGGCAGGGTTGGTTTCTTCTGAGGCCTCTCCTTGGGTTGCAGATGGCCACCTGTCCACTGTGTCACTTAACCTTGGTTACCTCTTTTAGGGATCTCTCTCCAGATACAGTCACATTCTAAGGTGCCGGAGGTTAGGGCTTAAACATATGAATTTTAGGGGGACACAATTCAGCCCGTGACACCTGGTGTTGGGTGCCAGAGAGAAAATATTTCCCAACTAATGAGGTGAATTACGAGGAAGTAAATGAGCAGAGCCCAGGCCCTAAATGCAAGGATGGGAGTTGCGTAAGGTGCTCTTGGACTAGGGTGTGACAGCCTGTGGGAGGCAGGGGTGGCAGTACCGTTTCATTCTTGAGAACTTTCATTCCATTAGTCCTGCTGCCTCGGTTGCGCTGTCTTGTATGAGTGAGCGGCACTGCCGGGACCTTGGGGAGATGGTGCCATGATCCGTTAGCAATGGCTCCCGCGGGCAGGGGAGCCAGCGGTGGTGGTGACTTCCTCCTGTATCCGCTGGCTCGGGAGGGGAGAGTTGCAGGAGAGGTGACCTCGGAGACAGGTGTTGAAGGATGTGCAGGAGTTTGCCAAGAGGAGTGAGGGAAGAGCCACCCAGGCAGATGGAACAGTGTGAGCCAAGTCGGAACAGAAGCAGCCAGTGGCTAGAGTTGAGGGAAAAGGCCGGGCAGGGGTGGGGAAGGAGCTCGGCGCCACGGCTCTGGCCGTGCGGGGCCCTGTGTGCTGGTGTGGCGGGAGGCCCGGAAGGTGGGGAGTAGCGGGTGAGTTGGGCAGTGCTGCTCTCGGTCCCTTTGGCAGCTTCATAGAAATGGAGCCAGGCACAAAGCCACTGGGACGGGCCAGGTGGAGAGAGGGCAAGAGAGGCAGCCCAGACCACGAGCTGCCTGACCTCCTGGCCTGTGTCCTGGCCACATGAAGGGCCTCCCCTCTGACCCTATGTGGCAGCCTGCTGCCTGCTGACATGCCCTGTGGTGTCCGGCAGGTCACTCCCTCTCTGAGCCCCAGTTTCCTCAACTGTGAAGTAGAGGAAATAATAGACCCTACCCCTCAGGCTTTTTATACTTGTCACATAGCAGATGCTCAATAAAATGAGTAGCTGACTAGAGTCACGTTACCCAAAAGATGACCTAGTCCAGTGGTTCCCAAACTTGGCTGCACATGGCGCCATCCTGGTCCCAGGATCCTAGTCCAAGAGGGTGATTCAGTGAATTAGATTCCCCGGCTAAAGCCCCAGGTTCCCAGGCTCTAACAAGACCCTCTCCAGGGGATCCTGGGGCACAGCCAGCTTTGAGAGCAACGGCTATTCTTCATCCATTCATTGTATAAGTGAGGAAACTGAGGCCCAGGACGGGGAGCGACTTCCCCCAGCTGCAGAGAGGTGTGGACACAGGCCCCTGACTGCTGCAGCGCCCTCTCCCTCCCACAAAGATCTGAGGTCTTGGCTCCCCCGACTCTTGGCATCTGTGCTGAAGGCAGAACTAAACAACCGCCCTGTGTCCTTCCTGTGGCTCCCACCTGTCCCTGCACAGACAGAGGCAGGGCCTCCCAGCCACTCTCCAGCTCCCAGGCCCTGCGAGGGCTTGAGTGGAGCCCAGGAGAGGACTGGCCTCCACCGGCAGCAGCTGGAGGTGAGCATCCTCTAGACCTTGGCAGCCCCAGCTCCCCTCATGGTGTTCCTCTCAGGGCAGCAAAGGCAGAATGAGTGGCCCCTGGCGCCCCTGTCTCTCCAGCCAGGAACCACGTGTGGATTACAAGCTGGAGTCACGTGGGATGTCCTAGCCGCTGCTGGGCTGACAGCAGCCCGGCTCAGGCTAATTCTGCAACTCCTGGAGGTAAGGCTCAGCCCTGCATCTCAGAGCGGCAGCCCCTGCCTCCCATCTGTCCGTCTGTTTGTCCAACCACCCGTGGCTCCTTCCCAGGCATGCCGCTCTGGCTGCACCTCTCTACCAAGTGGCTGGCGGGAGAGGGAGAGAGGCCAATGCTGGTACCCCGTCTGGGATGACTGGTCTGCCCACACCTTCTTCCTGGGGACCCCAGTCGCCATCCAGAAGAGACTGGAGTCACTGAGTAGCTCATCCAGCCTTTCAAAGACAGTGCAATGGAGAGGACACGCCGGCTTTGCATGTGGGCGGCAACCGAGGCTGGGAGAAGTGCGCTGTGGGCCCAGGTCCGGCGCTGCGCCGAGCGGTTGCTCAGCTGGGCTGCTGCCCCGGCCTCCAGAGGCTGCTCCTTGCTGATCCAGAACCTTCCCTCCCACTGGCCTCGAGCGCGGAGGGGTCATCCCCCTGCAGACAGAGCCCTGGGCAGGGAACCAGCAACCTGAGTTCTGGCTGGTTTGTGCTCCTTGACCTTGATCAAGGCTCTGCAGGCAGGCCTCTGGCTCTGGGTGTCCTGGCTGCATCCCGGGACCGGCTTCCTCCAGCCACGTAGGGCCTGTGAACGCCAGCATGGTAAGCTGCCCGGTGGCACGAGCGTGGCAGCGTGGACAGTACCCACCTGCCCCAGCTCTGGGCGCCCCAGCACAGTGCAGTAGAGCCAGACAGCAGGTTCCAGTTCTGGCCCCACTGGGCTGTGACTTAACCTCCGTGCCCTTCAGTTTCCTTGTCTGTGAAGCTGCCATAAAGACAGTCCTTATCTCAGAGCAGGGAGAGGACTAAATGAGATAGTGTGCATAGACTCTTCTCCCTGGCAGGCCAGCTCTCCCCTGCAATGTCCCAGGAGCCCAGAGCCCATCAGGGACCCAAGATGGTGAGGCTGGCCCCTCCCCCAGCCGGCCCCCAGAAGGTCAAGTGCCAGCCATGGCTGCTGGGTACTGGCGACAGGAAGGGCCAGCCCAGAGGGGCTGGGGGACTTAATCTGGGGCAGCCCAGGGAGCCTCCCGGCTGGTGGAGGGGCATCACCCCATCTCCCCTGGCCTCCTCCGCCCTGCTCTTTGATGTGCGGATGGTGGTGGGGGGCCTTCCTGGCCCATCGTCTGCTTCTCACAGGGGGAAGAGGCTGGAGGGGCTGGCGGCCAGGAGACAGGGCTCAGGCGATAATAATACCAGCTGTCCTATGTGTCAGGCCGGGAATCTCCTTACTTCCACACACCGACCCAACAGGCCTCGGCACTTCCTCGTGTAGATGAGCAAACTGAGGCTCGGGAGTTTGGGTCGCTTGCCCAAGAAACAGCGGCTGAACTGCAATCTGA
The DNA here is from genome assembly GCA_963574435.1 of Cheirogaleus major. Classification (NCBI taxonomy): domain Eukaryota; kingdom Metazoa; phylum Chordata; class Mammalia; order Primates; family Cheirogaleidae; genus Cheirogaleus; species Cheirogaleus major. The sequence continues at coordinate 31,686 of CAUYPO010023326.1, read as the reverse complement.
AACCAGACCTCCTGGACTCCAAGGTTCCAGCCCACAGTGTCAGTCGGAGGTGACTCCAAGGCCCCTATGTGGCTGTTACCACCTTTCTTTCCCTCCCATCCTGCTCAGATGCTCCACTGGGCCTCCTGGGGCTGAGGCTGAGGTGAGCCTCCCATGGTCTGGCTCCGTTTGCCAAGAAGGGCCCACCAGGAGCCGTGTGGATCCCAGAGGTGGCCCTGATCACCAGTGTCCCGGTGATCTGGGGCACAGCACCCGTCTTATGAGCCTGGCAAAGCTGTCTCCACCTGGCGGCTTGCCTGCCGCCTCAGCCCAGCCCAGCCCTGTGCCACTCTAGAAAACAACCCGTTTCCAAGTTGATATCCCACTGCCCACCCACCACAGAGCCTGGAGAGGCGGTGGGCCGTGCCCTTGGCCGGTGAGGGTCACACCAGGGCTTGCTGCCCTCCCTGCGCTGACCTTTCCCCCACTGGCGCAGGTGTCCCAGGTGTTCCTGTGGTGCAGGAAGGGGGGCACGGCCAGCACCTGCTCCCTTGCCTCACGCAGGGGTGGGTGATTTCTGGAGCGCACCCTCTGCACTCTGCCGGGACCCGCTGTCACCACCGTGGGAGTGCTGGGTCCACAGCTGCTTCCCCGACACCCAGCGTCTCCAGCTGCCACAGGCCACAGGAGTCGGGCTGAAATGATCCCTGCAGGCAGACACCTGCGGGGCACACGTGCAGGGCGCCCTCAGGAAGGGCCGGCAGGCTGGGCGCTTGTCCCCTCCCAGGCCCCACAGAGCTCCGCGTCACCCCAGCTCTCCTCCGCCTCAGCCTCCCCAGCTGTGGTGCCACCCACTCTTGCTTTAGTTTAGTAATGAGCCTCAAAAGTCATCTAGAAATCCTTTATTTACATTTTCTCTTAGAAAAAATATACAGATCTGCTGCCTGTTGATTCCTCGGGTTTGGGGTCTTTATGGGAAGGTGCGAGAGGGTGCAGGGCGGCCCCTCCAAGGCCGTCCATTGTCCGTCGAGGGCTTCTGCTCACGTGGCGCTGCAGCTGGGCTTCCCTGAGATCAGCCCCAGCGCCCTGGGTGACAGGTGCCACACCAGGCCTGGGGCAGGGCTGGCACGAGGGGCAGGGCTGGGAGGTGCTGGGACAGCCTGGCCATCAGAAACTAGCCTGGCCCCAAGGGCAGAGCAGAGGGGACGACACCGGTGCCTCCGGCTCTGGGAATGGAAGCCCTGCCACAGGCCGCTGGGGCAGACACACGTGGGCGTCTTGCATGGGGGCCAGGTGACTTGAAGGACCAGGGACTATTGGCTGTTTTCTGTGAACCACGTGAGCACTGTCTCCTTGTTCTCCTCCACCCACTTGATGTTGGCTTTCGTCTTCTCCAGGGCTTGCTCCAGCGCCCGGGTGCCCGAGCCAAAGCCTGTGTCCTGGTTGTCCTCCTTGAACTGTTCCAGCTGCCGGGACACAAAGACTCTCAGCCCCAGGGTGGTTCCCTAACATGCATTGAGGGGAGGGCCTCCCAGTCCTCTGGCTCCCCACTCCACTGTAGGGCCCCCAGGGATGGGGACCACACCCTGTTCCAGGGTGAGGAAGACCAGTCCTTCACCTTTCCCCAGGACAAAGTCCTCACCTACGAAGCCCCAGGTGCAACCTGGCTCAGGAAGGTATGTAGCCCTCATGCTGTGATATTTCATTGAGGTGACCCTCGGTTTTTGGTTTTTTTTTGAGACAGAGTCTCACTCTGTTGTCCAGGCTAGAGTGAGTGCCGTGGCGTCAGCCTAGCTCACAGCAACCTCAAACTCCTGGGCTCAAGCAATCCTGCCTCAGCCTCCCGAGTAGCTGGGACTACAGGCATGCGCCACCAAGCCAGGCTAATTTTTTCTATATATTTTTAGTTGGCCAATTAATTTATTGCTATTTTTAGTAGAGACGGGGTCTCGCTCTTGATCAGGCTGGTTTTGAACTCCTGACCTTGAGTGATCCGCCCGCCTCGGCCTCCCAGAGTGCTAGGATTACAGGCGTGAGCCACCGCGCCTGGCCGACCCTCAGTTTTTAATTGAATTATGTTCTCAATACAACGGAGAGTGCAGAGAGGGAAGAATTAAACAGACATCAAGCAACCAGCCAAATCTAAAATGTGGAAATGTCTAAACTGGAAATGATCCAGTTGCTTCAATAAAAAAAGACCATTATAGCTTATAAGACATACCAATACTGGAGATTCTAGCCAGGGCATTTAGGCAAGCAAATGGAATAAAAGGTATCCAGAGAGGAAGAAGCAAAACTATACAGGCAGATAACATGAATTTGTATACAAAAAATCCTAAGGAATCCAAACACACACACACACACACACTCACAAACTGTTACAACTAATGATCTCAGCCAGGTTGCAGGATATGAGCAGGATACAAAAATCAATTATACTCCTATACACTAGCGATGAAAACCCTGAAAATGAAATTGAAGGAAACAATGCCATTTATAATAGCATCAAAAAGAATAAAATACTTAGGAATAAATTTGGCAAAAGAAGTATAAAACTAGTATACTGAAAACTCTAAAATATTGTTGAAATAAATTAAAGAATACCTAAATAAAAGTAAAAAAGGCCCAAATAAATCTATGTTCATGGATTAGAAGATTTGATATTATTAAAATGGCAGTAGTCCCCAAATTGATCTAGAGATTCAATGCAATCCCTATCAAAATTTCGACTACCTTTTTTTTTTTTGCAGAAATTAACAAGCTGATCCTAAAATTCATAAGGAAATGTGAGGGACCCAGAGTGGCCAAAACAATATAGAAAACACCGGAGGACTCACACTTTCCAGTTTCAAAACTCACTACAAAGCTGCAACACGGTGCTGGCATAGGATGGAAACAGAGATCGATGGAATAGTTAAGAGTCCAGAAATAAACCCTACATTACAGTCAATTGATTTTCAACAAGGTTGCCAATCCCATTTGATAGGAAGTATAGTTTTTTTTTAACAAATGGTGCTGGGACAACTCTATACCCGCATGTGAAAGAACAAATCTAGGTCCCTGCTTCATACCATATGTGGAAATTAAGTCAAAATAGATCAAATTCCTACGTGGAAGAGTGAAAATAATAAAACTCTTAGAAAAAATAGGCGTAAATCTTGGATTAGGTGATAGTTTCTGAGATATGAACCTTAATTATAAGCAACCAAAGGAAAAACAGATAAATTGGATTTCATCAAAATTAAAAACTTTTGTGTATCAAAAGAGTGCAAAGACACTATCAATCCATACAATCCATACAATGAGAGACAATATTTGCAAATCGTATCTCTGATAAGAGTCTAGTATTAAGAATATATAAAAACTCTTGGGCCAGGCGTGGTGGCTTATGCCTGTAATCCTAGTACTCTGGTAGGTCAAGGTGGGCGGAATTCTCAAGGTCAGGAGTTCGAAACCAGCCTGAGCAAGAGCGAGACCCCGTCTCTACTAAAAATAGAAAGAAATTAATTGGCCAACTAAAAATATATAGAAAAAAAAATTAGTCAGTCATGGTGGCACATGCCTGTAGTCCCAGCTACTTGGGAGGCTGAGGCAGGAGGATCGCTTGAGCCCAGTTTGAGGTTGCTGTGAGCTAGGCTGACACCATGGCACTCTAGCCCAGGCAACAGAGTGAGACTCTGTCTCAAAAAAAAAAAAAAAAAACCCTCATTCCAGGGGTAATCCTGCCCCATATCCCGGAGGAAGTAATGCTGTACAGAGAGGCCAAGAAGCATCTGAACAAACAGGCCTTGCTAGGTTCTCCCTCCCAGTTTATTGCCATGAGATCATACCCTTTTTGTCCCTTGTGTCCACGCTGAGTGGGAGCTGAATGGTGGCTGCCCCACTGGCCTGGGAAGGGACCTGACAGAATCCGAGGCTGGGGGACAGCGCCTTACCTGTCGCAGCTCAAACTCGGAGGAGAATCGTCGGGTCACTCCCTGGATGAGGTTGGAGAAGGAGAACGAGCCGCCGCCATAACTGCAGGGCGGGGAGAGAGGGGCCGTGAGGGGCCGGGAAGTAACAGTCGGGAAGTAACAGTCGCTGCCTGGCAGGTGACACTGACTCCTCACAAGTGCCCGTGAGGGAGGCGTGATTACAGATGCAATGAAGTGACATTGCAGGAGACACCACTAGGGTACGGGGAGTCGGGACTTGAGCACAGGTCTGACTGCAGAGTCCCTTACTCCCCTCTCTTCTGGAGAACACTCCCACCAAGCTGGGTCACTGTCTGACCAGTCCGTGCAGCGCTTCCCCTGCCACATCCCCAACAGAGACAGCCGGGCTGGGCCCTTGGCCCCGGGCCCCGCCTCGGCACTCGCTGCCCCGACTCCCTCCCTGCAGACTCACTCCACAAAGAGCTTCTTCCAGTTGGCCTGCACAAATTCCCACACCAGAGTTTGCCCAACGACATTGCTGGCGATGCTAATGATGGTGGAGGTGGCGTCCTGCTTCCGGATCAAGTTGGGGTTCAGGGTGTAACTCAGGTACCTGTGAGGGCAGGATACCGGTCAGCTCCAGCCGATGACTCTGGAGAGAAGCCAGGTCCCCTGAGGACCCCACTCTCCCACACACATCACCTCCTCCTGCAGCCTCCCCACGTCCCTTTGGCGAGCAGAGAGCTGAGGGAGCCCCTGGTTCCGCCTCCCTCTGTAGATGGGACACTGAGTCACCAAAGCAGGGTCACGGGGTCACTGGCTATGCCAGGGGTCATGCCTGACATGGAAATATTCAACCATGAATAAACGAAGGGAGGAGAACTAGAGGTAGGTGGCCAGGTAGGTGGCCACTCCTGTCTTTGACGGTGAGGGTCCAGGTGACGGCATGTGAGGCACGCAGTGGGGGGTCGGGGGGTGCCCGGCTGGACCTTTGGAAGGACTCAGGTCCAGCTACACCAGAGCCTGGGCAGGAGGGGAATGAGTTGTCAGTGGAGGCTAAGAGGCTGCAGCAGTGAAGAGCCAGGACGTGGACCCAGACTGAGCTTCACTCTTGCCTCTGTCGCTCATTAAAGCCTCTGGTCTTTGGGCAAGTCGCTTTGCTTCTCTGAGCCTCAGCGCGCTCCTCCGAAACACGGGAAGACACTGCCCCACCTCAACGGTTTGTGAGGACGGCGGGAAGGACCTTGTGAGGAGCGCGGGGGCTGCCTGGTGCTCCCGGGGAGCACGTGAACGTGCCAGTCCCGTCTGGCCGGTCCTCACCTGTTGAGGATCCACACCTCCCTGCTGCAGGCCAGGGCTGCCCGGAGTTTGTCAGCCTCGTTCACCAGCGTGGCGTTTCGGAACTGCTCCCAGGCAAAGTTCCACTCCTCCTCGCCGCCCTGGGCGATGGCGTTGCAGTAGACAGTGGACCGCAGGTTGGGGTGGATCCTGGGGTGGGGTGGGGACGTCAGGTGTGGAGCAGCAGCAGGGAGGCGGGACAGGGCGTGAGGAGCAGAGGACTGGAGGGGAAGGAGCGGCGGAGACACTCACGGGTTAACACTGGGGTTCTCCATCCACTGCTTGAAAAGGTCGGAGACCAGCTGCTCACACTCGGCAAGCCCATTGGAGCAGGCGGTGCTGATGGCGTTAATCTCGCAGTACCTGCGCGAGGTGGCACGTGGCTAGCATGCCTGGCCCAGACTCCAGCCAGGATTCACCTCCTGATGCACAACCCAGCCCTCGGGGCTCCCCTATTTGCCTTGTGCCTTGGGCCTGAGCTTTCTTGGTCCCCAAAGCAGCCCAAGGACCCACAGCGGCTGGCACAGGGTCCAGCCCCAGCTGCAACACCTGGAAGTTATATGACCTTAAGCCGGTGACGTGGCCTGAGAGTTTCAGTTCAGGCCTTTTAATAAAGAAGCCAGATGGGCCCACAGACCACACAGAGCCTCAGGGCAGGGACCCCCACTCCTGGGTAGGGGGCTTCCCTGCCTGGTGGCCTCTGGTGGCCAGGCGGTGTCAGGGTGTTGCTCCTGATGCCCCAGGTTCCCCGAGACCTGCAGACCCACAGGAGGTCACACTCACTGGTCCATCAGGTTGTCCGGGATGTCCCTCCAGTCGTTGGTGATATTTCTGAAGTGGTGGAAGAGGGGCGTGACCTGCTTCCTCAGGTAGTTCTGGGGGAAAGAAAACATGAACAGCTTCAAAGACTCACCCTGACCTGCCTGGAGCCCCACGGTGCCTTGATGTGGGGGGACAGGCGCCGGCAGGGAGGTCAGAGGCCAGGGCCTCGCCACAGCCAGACGGTGCTCGAAGGGACCAGTAGGTTGGTGACTGAGCTGCGGTTCTTTGTCCTCAAAGCCCCAGTCGGTTCTAGCACCCTCTGTCTGAGACACCGTTTCTGACGGTGGAGAAACCACTGGGCTCCCCCACCGTCGTGAGGATGCCGTGCTTATCGTGGGGAATTTAGAAAACAGAAAAGCACACGCAGAAAGCACAAGAACACCCAGGAGCTTATCGAAACTGTGATCTCCAAATTGGTGGGTCTACTCCTTTTTTCTACTCTTCCTTCTTTTTTACTTAGCACATCTACAGTTCTGCACACAGCTTGTGCTCCCCAACATCGTAACGTAAGCAGGACCTCATGTTACTAAAAGCCTCTGTGAACTCCGGTGCCACAAGGCAGATTGGCCTCTGGGCCAGCCTAGACCCACGTCCAAGTGTCAAAGGAACCAGCCCCAAGAACGAGGAGCCTAGGAGGGGCAGCAGCACCTCTGCCGGCAGCACGGCCCAGGCGGCAGGGCCGCGCCAAGCGGGAGACGCACCCGGGGCTCGGCAGTGGGAGAATTTGCGAGTGAGCATCTGCAGAAAGGGAGATGGAAGCAGACGTGCTGTGACAGGGCTCAGAATTAAAGGGAAAGGTCAGCAGGGGATGTGGGGACACAGGGGCTATGAGAGGGAGATGCAGCCAAAGTCTGTAGGAGTCATCCAATCCCCAAGTCCCCTCTCCCCCCTTGCAGCAAGCAACACCCCTCCCCTCCGCCATAGGAGAGACTGGACAGGGGGCTCAGAACATGGGGTCACCAGACACAGTGGGAGGGCTGCTGGATTGCAAAGAGGGTCAGAGGTGGAAGTTTCCATGCTGAACAGTGGTATCCTGGTTCCCTTCCCAACTCTGATCCCAGAGCGTGAGTACAAGGCGGAAGCTCACTCTCCGGCAAAACTGAATGGTCTCAAGAGAACACACCCACGGATACTCATTTTTGAGGGTCCTCGATGGAGAGTTACTTGGCCACCCAATCACCCCACAACGAGGCCTCCCCCTACCCCCCAAAAGACGATGAACTCCAGCCTCCCTGGAGCTTCCGATCACTTCTTGTTGTCTCACTCGCAGATCCAGAGGGGCAGCCCAGCCTCCAGCTTGAATGGAGACCAAAACAAACATGAAACTCAGAGGAAACAAGTCAGTGGGAAAAAAAAGAAAACTTCGTAAAAGGATGTAACAAATACCCTCCGAGAGTGAGGACATTACACAGGACGCTGGAACCAGAAAGAGCATTTGGAAATTTAAAAATATGACAGAAGAAATGAAAACAATTTCCCGGCAAGGCGGCATGCAAAGCTGAGGGAACCTCCCAGAGGGCAGAACAAAAAGTGAACAAGCTGGAAAACAGAAGATGTCAGAAAGCTGCAGGACCAGGCAGGAAAAACAAGCTGGATTAACAGGGGTTCCAGAAGGAGATGTAACTAGAAAAAAAGGGGCAGGAAGGTTAAAGAAGCAATGCGAAAATGTTCTAGTACTAAAGGCCGTGGACGTCCGGATTGGGAAAGGTGGAAGGATGAGAAAGGGCCCACAGCAAGGCCCACCAGAATTGAGAGAAGAGCCCAGAAGCTTCCAGAATGAGAAACTGATCACATTAAGAATAACCAGAAATGAGAAAGGCTCTGAGCTTCTGAACAGCAACACCAAACGCCAGATGTCAATGGGGTAAGACCTTAAACATCCTGAGGAATAATTTCCGACCTAGAAACTTCTAAACCCATCTGAATTCTCAATCCAGTGTAAGAGCAGAAATAAAAACACTTCAGAAAATCCACCTCAGAAAACCTACTTCTCATGAATCCTTTCTCAAAAACTCCTGGAAGATATGTTCCCAGATGAGAGAAAAAAAAAAAAAAATCAAGGAAGAATCCATGGGACTCGGGGAACAGGAGATGCGACACAGGAGAGGGAGTGCTCTCTGAGCAGAGAGGCTGTGTAGCAGTTCCAGAGTCCTGGACAGGAGACGCCAGGAGGGAGGCCTCCAGGAAAAAACAAAACCGATGTATCATGTGGCTCATTTGAAGATGTGTACAAAAACGGCAACATAAACATAGTACTCTACGCGGCTCGGCAAAGAATACTATTTAGATAACCACACTAAAGCAAATGCTGAATACTAATTTGACTAAATACTGTGATTTAGCTACATGAGGAGGATGAGGGTAACCCAAGGAAGGCAAGCAAGAGAGTTAAAACTACATGTATTGAAATGCCTTGCTTACCATAATAGGGTATTAATAGATGATTTAAGATTTTTTAATTAAAAAAGGCGTCTTCAAGTATGATCTCACGGCTATGTAGCATCCCATCCAATATATTCTACAGCTTGACTGCCAATCCCCCAACTGTTAGACATTTAAATATTTTATCTTTCATTAACCATGCTGCGGTGAACAGGGATGTAGCTTCATCCAGAACAAGCCCGAGATTCCTTCTGGGCTCCCAAGTAAGAGCCTCAGCCCCCAATTAGGTCACTATGTTCGGCTTTAAAATACCGCCAAGCTGTCAACCCTGGCGTGTCCCTCAAGGGCCAGGAGCGCTGGCCAGGCCGGGCAGGACCTGCCCATCTCACAGAGGAGTTCGCTGGGACTGAGAAAGGGTGCCCAAGGCCACACGGCTGGTAAAAACACAGGTCTTCTGTCCCTCAGCACAGTGCCCTTTTCTGTGCCTTCCGGAAGCATTCATTTTCCACATTCCGAATCGGCAGATGTCGCTGGAAGCCTCAGCGACATTTTTGCGCCCACCCTCCTCACCGCCTCAGCACCTGCATCCTCTGCCTCCATACCCCTCTCACACACTCACGCCTTGGCCAGCCTGCTCTCAGGAAAAGACCCGACCGGGCAACATTTCCGGCCACTTCCTAGCGGAGTGCTCGCAGACACCGGGCGGGAACCTTGTACCTTCATGGGGCCGTAGACCTCGGAGCGGTCGAACATGAGCTTGAAGTAGTTCAGGCTGCTCAGGGCGGCCTCCCAGGGCATGTACTCTGTCTCTCCGAGCAGGAAGAGGGTGTTATCCAGCGCCAGAGTGACAGGGACCTTTTGGGCACTGGGGACAGGCAGAGGGGCCCAAGTAAGTGCCCCCGCCCAGCCCAGCCCAAGCCCTCAAACCTGGGTCCCCATGTGCCCTCCTGGAGCCCGAGGTCCCAGAGCCCCAACTGAGCTAGCTCAACCATTTGCCACCGGGAAGGAGCACCGCGGCTGCCGGGGGGGGAGGAGAGGGGCACGGACAAGGCCCTGCTCTCACCACTGCCAGTCCCATGCCCATTGTACAGATGAGGAAACTGAAGCTCAGAGAAGTGAACTGACTTGCCCAAGGCCACACAGCTCATAAGAGACAGAGCTGAGATTCAAAAGGGCAAAAAGCCTGTGTCCTTAACTCTGCCCACCTCTTCTGACCTGATGGGTCCTCTAGGCCGCCCTCCCTCCTCCTCATGTGTCCTTAACTCTGCTCATCTCTTCTGACCTGACAGGCCCTCTAGGCCACCCTCCCTCCTCCTCAGGCCCTCTGTGCACATTTGGTCTACAAATGTCCACGTCTATGGGTGACATCGCTCATGGCAAAGAGGTAGCACCTCACCACAAACACAGTGGGTGCTCAATAAGTGTTTGCCCATGCTGCACCCTCCTGTCCTATCCTTCCCAGGTTTGCTTGAGCACCCAGCACGGCGCCTGGCACTCAGTCGGCCTCAGGGAAAGCTTGGTGCTGTGGACTAGAACGTGGCTTTGGAGCTGGGTGGCCCCCATCTGGCCATCATTGGCTACTGTGTGACCTCAGCGAGGTGTCAGGTTCCTCATCTGCGAAATAGGCATGTGGGGACACACAGGGAGCACACGGAGCCCACTGCACACGCCTGGCACACAGGAAGGGCAGCGGGAGGGAGCCCAGGCTCTCGTCACGGACTTGGACTTGCTGACGTCATGAGGCTTCTGCGGCTGAGCCAGGAACGGGGTCACTCACCTGGCCAGGTTGAAGGCGTCGTTGATCACCTGCGCCCGATTGATGACAGGGATGACCTAGAATGGGAAACAGGAGCATGTGACCACGGGCTGCCAGCGGGCGGCACGCCTTGCGGTCTGGGGCCCGACTTGGGGCAGGGGACAGACACCCACCGATGAGTTTGTCCGCAGCTGAGTCTGAATCTTCCTCCAGTTGTCTTCATCATAGTTCACCTGGTAATAGCCCGTCACGTTGATGTTCAGCAGGACCCACTCATCGGCGGTCGTTCTGAACAGGGGGCTCTGGGCTGTGGGGAGGGACCAGAGCTGTGCGGGGCTGCTCGGAGGCCACCGGCCGACCCCGGACCTCGTCTCTACAGCCTCGGCGAGGGCAGCGGCCCCCACAGCCTGACACTGGCTTGCCCTTGAGCTTCTGGGGCAATGCCAGGAGCGGGAGCGGGCAGGAAGGGGTGAAGAACTGGGCTGCCAGGTGACCTCGCAGACCATGTGCCATCTCTGAACCTCAGGGCCGTCCCGGCCTCTGCAGGCCGACAGCTGCCTCAGTGGCCCCACGACACACGCCCAGCCACTCACTCAACCACCCAGGCCTTCGCCTCCTGCCCTCCTCACCGCGGCACGTGCTGGTCACCCTGGCGGGAACCCCAGGCAACTGCTGCTCCCGTCCACTCGGCCCCCAACACTGTTGTCTCTTCCTGGGGCTGAGCGCCCTGCTCCCTGCAGGCCCCCGCCCCACTCGCCTCTCCCACACTTTCTTCTGGCAGCCAGAGGTCAGACCCAACCATGGCCACAGGTCAGAGGCAATCGCGTGCCCACTGTCCCCCTGCCCCAGCCACTGTCTCCTGTAGCCTGTGGGGCCCTCGGGGACCAGCTTCATCTCATGGGCACATCTCTACCTTAGCCACACTCAGTCCCATGCTCTCTCCTACCTATGCCCTGGCACTTGCTATTCCCTCTGCCTGGAACACTATTCCCTGCTGCAGTAGCCTGCCCGACTCCTCCCCTCCAGCTCACCTCCTCCAGGAAGCCCTCCCTGACCGCTCCATGACATTGAATCTCTCTATCCCTCCTCTCTGGCCCCAGACCCGGCAGCCCCGACCACACACTGTGTTAGAGCACTCAGCACAGCACTGGAGTGTTGCCAATTGCTGGTCTTCGTCTGTAGCCTTGGCAGAGGCAGGATGACTTGCCTTGACCTGGGTTTCTCCCGTGCCAGGCTGACTGGGGCTGCTCAGACCGCGGGCCAGGCGCTGTTTTAGGCATTTTATGTGGATTTCTACTTTAACCCTCACACAATCCAATGGAGTATTATTCGTAGCCCCAGTTTATAGATGAGAAAGTGGAGACCAGAGAGGGATGGTAACTTGCCCAGAGTGACAGAGCTGGACAACAGCCAAGTGCAGACTGGAACCAAAGCAGTCAGCTCCATTTGTGAAGGAAATAATGAAGAGACCCTCGCTGAGGCCCAACACCCTCAGAACACGGGGTGGGGGCAGGGCTGGCTCACCTGTCTGGGTGCCCTCCAGCCAGTAGCCCTCCTGCTCGGTGCCGCTCCTGAGGGACGAGATGGGCACGATCCACAGGTAGCTGCGACAAGAGAGCCAGAGGCCAGTGGTGAGGGACGGCAGCTCCGCCCCACGCCCAGCTTCCGCCCGGCTCTGGCACCGAGTGCCCCGGTCTCCTGGCTCTGCTGGGGAGCTTGCCCACGGCTGCTGGGGCCGGGTCCCACTATGGTCAGGGGGCCCCACAGCGATCACCCTCCACCCTGACCGGGCCTCAGCGACCCCGTCTGCTCACTTGAAATCCGAGGGGCGGGTCACGTTGGACTCGGGGTCAAGGAGGAAGTGCTGCTGGGAGATGTCCCCCGTGCTAGTGTCCACGGTGATGACTGGGAAGCCCATCTGCAGGATCCAACGGTCCATGATGGCGCGCACGGTGGTGGGGAGCGTGACGGACGTCTGGTTGTCCACAGCCTGCGGGCAGCGTGAGAGAGCGTGGCCGTCGGTGGGCTGCCACCCCCTGTCCTCTGCCATCCAGGGTGCCACCTGGGCTGGCAGCCAGGAGCCAGGGTCCCAGTCCAGCTCTGCCTCTCCTCGGCTGTCGGTGCTGGGCGGGCTGGAGGACTTCCAGCCTCTGGTTCGTTCCATATCACTTACACAAATCTACGTGGCCCTCCATCCTGTGGCCACCCTGAGACACGTGTGTGCGTGCGCGTGTGCGTGTTGGGGAGAGCGTGCCCGGGACACCCACAGCTCCTCCTGAATGACACTGGGAGGATGAGGAGGAGGAGGAGACTGGAGAGAAAGCCAGCTGTGCAGGCATCTGTCACAGGCAGGGCCGAGGGACAGGCCGCTGGGGGGCTTGAAGGAAACGCACCCAGACTGGGTGTCAGGGGATGGGCTCAGGGATGTTGTTATGTTTCCCTGGGTCTTTCTGCATCCTTTCCCACACATGTGCCCTGCTTGCTTTCACAGTCACAACAAAGCCAACAACATCTGCTAACACTTGAAAAAAGGAGTCACCTGAGAATGGGGCCAAAAAGAGGGAGAAGCACACGTCAGAGGGTAACAGCCGAGGGGGGTCTGGGGGCTGCAGGGCAGGAGTGGGGAGAGCAGCAGGGCAAGGAAGGGAGAGGGGTGGAGGGTGGCAGAGTCTGGGGGAGGGGAGGGAACTGGTCCCAGCTGTGACTCTGTGACTAGTCCCTGGGTCTCCCCTCCCTGGTGGGACTGGCCCTGGGGACTGGAAGGACAGCAGCGAGAGTGGGGGGAGCAGCTGGACGGGAACCCTGGCCCCGGGATTCGGGAGGGCACGTCCGGCTGAGGTTGGCCCCAGGGAGGGACGGGGCCGCTGTGGGGGATGACGGGGCGGTGGGCTCCAGCCCCAGGGAGGCTGCAGGGAGTGGCAGCCTGGGGAGGGTGGGCAGGAGGGTGTGCTGGTCAGGTTTGCCCCGCACGCAGCAGGGCTGTGGGAGTCGAGAGCAGCGGCCTGTGACGCGGGCGGGACGAGGGGCACACCTCGTGCCCTGCTGCGTGCAAAGACGACTAGAGGGGCCGGCCAGGCCGCGAGGTAGCTGGGAGGGCAGAGCAGGTTGAATTCCTGGCTCCCAAGTTCCAGGCAGAAGAGGTCTGGGCTTAGGGACCTTAAGGACCGGTTTCCTCACGACTGCGGGGAAGGGGCCCCACGGCTCCCACCACGGAGCCTGCTTCGTGGGAGGTACGAGGGGCCGGGGGTCTCGGCCCACGGTCTCGCAACACCTCCTACCAGGAGCCGTCACCCGCTCACGCTGCCACAGGCCCGGCCGGCTGGAGCGCAGCTGGGCACAGCCCCTCCCGCACGCGCTGCCCCCGCGCTCTGCGGCAGAACAGCTCTGGGGCTGACACCGACCTTCTGCAGGTGCTCCCACAGGTCCAGGTAGACGGTGTTCTCGTAGGCAAAGGTGTGGAGGTAGGACTGCAGAGAGACAGGCCGCAGTGAGGGCCCCACCTCGGTGGCAGGCAGGGGCAGGGGTGCGGGGCAGGGGCTGGCCCGGGTTGCCACACTCACCGCCAGGCCCTCCTTGAATAGGTCCTCGGTCAGGAAGGTGGACAGCATCCTGAGCACCGCGGCGCCCTGGGGAGGGGTGGGGGTCTCAGAAGGCTGTGCGGAGCCCCCAGGACCCTGTGCCCCCAGAGCCTGGAGGCCCCTTTCCCATGCCCCATCATGTCTCGGGACCGCCGAGGAGGCGGGGTGGCACCTTGCTGTAGGTGATGGTATCGAACAGCTCGCTGATCTGGGCCGGCGTGTTGATCTCCGAAGCAGGAGTGGACAGGGGGTGGGAGGAGGCCAGCGCGTCCACGGCCATCACACGGTATATGTCGCTCAGCACTATGAGGTCTTTCTGCAAATTCCCGACGGCCATCAGGAGACTGGCCTGGGGCGGTGGCCCAGGTCCCGTCCGGCCCCACCCCAGACCGCGGGGCAGCTGGCTCACCACGTTCCAGGAGGGCTCTGCGTAGTTGGCACCCAGGTACTCCACGTAGGAGGCAAAGCCCTCGTTCAGCCACAGGTCGTTCCACCACTCCACGGTCACCAGGTTCCCGAACCACTGCAGGAGGAGGGGTCAGCCCTGCAAGCCACGCCTGAGGGCGCTGACAGTCCCCAGAACTACCCTCCACCAAGTGCCGGCCACCTGCCCACATCACGTGACCCCTCCCTCCTACTGCCCTGCCAGGCGGCGCGGTCCTCAGCGGCTCAGGGCAGAGCCAGGACTTGTGCCGTCTCCTCCCAGAGCGCCTGTATCTCCCTCTGCACTCCCTGTGGCGGGGCTACCTGGTGGGCCAGCTCGTGAGCGATGACAGTAACCACTCGCTCCTTGTTGGCAATGGAGGACGAATTGGGGTCGAACAGCAGGGAGTTCTCCCGGTAGGTCACTAGCCCCCAGTTCTCCATGGCGCCGGCGTTGAAGTCAGGCAGGCCGATCTGATCTGGGGAGGTGAGGCCGTTGGCAGGACGGACTCCGGGGGTGGCACCCAGCCACCACCTCCCACCACAAGGCCCCTCACTCACCGGATTTGCTGAGTGGGTAGGGTGTGTTATAATGTTCGGCAAAGAAGTTTAGGATGGGGCCTGTCACATTCAGGGCATAATTGCCATGGTCCTCGTCAATGGCACTGGGCCGGGCCCAGATCCGGATCTGCGTGGCGGTTGGAAATGGTGAGGGGCCCCTCCTGGACCCTGGTGCGGGTGGGCTGTGTCCCGGGGCTCGGTGGGCTGGGGGCCCGGCTAGGCCTGGTCAGCAGAGGTGAGGGCTGAGGGGCCCTGGGGGCTGTAGGTCCCAGTGAGGGGCCTTTGGATGGAGAGTAACAATCATCACAGCCACCATCTGACACCTGTGCGTCAGGAACTCCTTCCACCAGGAGCTGTTATGCTCATTTTCCAGACACAGGGACAGAGGCTCACAGAGCTCACTAGGTTTGGATTCGAACACTGGCCTAACGGTTCAGAAGCTGGTATAGGGATGGGATGGAGGGAACAGGGTTACCCCTCGAGCCAGGGCCAGCCTGGGCAAAGGACAAATGGGCCTGGCTTCATACCAAGACGCCATTGGGTGCCTGCTGCTCCACGTGCTTGAACTCGCTCACGATATAGGCCAGAAGGTACGTGGACATCCTGGGCGTGGACTCGAACTCGGTGACATTCCAGGTGGGGTCTTCCTGAAGTGGGACGCTGCCTAGGCGGGGAGCACACAAGCGTGTGGGGTGGTGCGCCCTCTTTCCTGCCCTGCACCCCAGCCCCAGGGTGCCTGCGCCCCAAGACAGACCCGCTCACCTTTGGGAAGCATGTTGGACAGAGCCGTGAGGTTCGAGGGGTGGATGAGCGTGATGTTAAATGTGGCCTTCATGGCCGGTTCATCAAAGCATGGAAAGGATTTCCGGGCGTCTGCAGCCTGCATCTGTGTCGTGGCCACCACCCTGTCCAAACCGGGCTGTTAGAGGGTGCTCCTGGTGTGCAGGGAAAGGGGTGCAGGAAGGCTGTCCTGGCCTGATCCCTGCCCTCCCGCCCCCCTCAAGCAGCCTCCCCACCCACCAGGCCAGCCGACTGTGGGAGGGCGAGTTTCTCTCCTCTGAGCCTCAGTGGTCCTGTTTGTGCCCCTCCTCCCTGACTCCCCGACGTGGGCTGGGGAAGCCCTCTCCAGTTTGCCGTGTTGGCGGCTGCTCCACTGGCAGCCGTGGAGGAAAGGATGGGCCAGCGAGGGCTCCAGAAAGTCCAAAGGTCTCGCACCTAAACCCTCACACAGTCCCCAGCAACCAGCTGTGCCCTGGCACCTAGGACCTGCCGCCGCGGGCAGACCCAGCGGGAACTTACTTTTTGACGTTGCCCTCCGTGTACTCGCTGCGATAGAAGCCGGCCAGGTCGTCCGCCAGCTCCCCCTCGAACTCGCTGTCCATCTCGTACTGGCTGTTCGCCACCAGGGAGCCCTTGAGGTGCACCACCAGGTACTCGGTGGGCTCCACCAGCTCGGTGCTGTCGATGTCAGGGGGCTGGGAGCCCCCCACGCCCCGCAGGACCACCCTTTGCCCCTGGATGAGGGTGTAGTTGAGCTTTTTGCTGTGGATGATGATGACATTGGTGGCCTCCTTGCAGGTGAAGCGGACAGTGCTTGAGCCTTTGAAGACGTACAGGCCGTTGCTGTCGGGGGTGAGGTAGGGCCTCAGCGTCACCTTGTAGGAGTCGGGTATCAGCGTCTTGGGCAGGCGGTAGAGGTTCCACGGTTCACTAGGGTTCGGGGTGGAGCTCCCAGGGGACACCGTGGGGCCCCTGGTGGATGCCGTGGGGCTCCCAGGGGACACCGTGGGGCCCCTGGAGGATGCCGTGGGGCCCTGAGAGGTTGCTGTGGGCCTCTCGGGGGCTGCCGTGGGGCTCTGAGCGTTCCTGTTCTTCTCCTGGGTGTACACGACAGACAGGGCGATGATGGTGCTCAGAGCCGCCAGGCCCAGGAAGATGCCCAGGATGCCCAGGGACTTGGAAATGTAGAAGCCCTTGGCCATGGCGAGGGCGGGGAGGGAGCTCGGGCAGCTCAGGCAGGGCAGAGACCGAAGCAGCCTCGCACCAGGCTTATATCCCTGAGGGGGAGGAGCCCGCAGCAGGCAGACTGGGCAAAAATTAACCAGGGCTCAGACAGGCGAAGGTCACTGGACCGGGCCAGGGCCGCCCCGCCTGGGGCTCTGGAGCGGAGGTCCAGGCGCGTGCGGAGCTCGGCTCGGGGGTGCCTGCCGGGAGCAAACAGTGTCCAGTTACAGGCTGCGGCGGCCCGGGAGCCGGCCCGAGGGCTGAAGGGCAAGCTGCAGGCTGCGGGCCCAGCGAGCAGAGGGAGCGGCCAGGTGGCATTGGGTTGACGTGCCTGCAAGCTGAGATGGCGGGAACAGCGGCAGGACTGAGGTTAGAGCCAGGGAAGGACTTCCCAAGAGCAAGACGTAGGAAATGCACAGAGAAGATGGGGACCGTTCCCAGCTCCTGTCAAGAACATGCTGGGTCACCCTTTGGCTGCATCTCTGGAAGGATGCCAGGGCTCCTCCGCGACAAGGTCCCAGCCTCTGTCGCATGCGTCCGGAGCAGGGAGTTCTCGCAGGTTCCCTCCCCGTCATTCCTGCCAAATACTGTCCCTCAACTATCAGCTCACTGAATAAAGTAAAATGAGCTATTTTGCCTCTCTCGGGGAGGCTTGACCTCCTCCCCGCCGTGACCTTGAGCTTACCTTCCTGAACCTCTGTCCTCATAAATAAATAACAGTATCTGCCTTTCGGGTTTGTTGAACAGATTTAATGAGAAAACATATTAAACACCACAGAGTAGAACCTAAATATCACTCCCTGCTTCTTACCCAGAGCTCAAGCATTGCCTCTTTTTCTGTTCTTGGTAGAAATGAAGACATTACTTACACCCAACGAAACGTGCCCTTACAGGAAAATGGGGTTCTTCATCCTCCCCACCCTCCAGCCCAGCTCCTCAGCCCTTGACGCCGCCTGACCCGCACGCCCATCTCACCACGTCCTCGGTCAACGCCATCCTCGTCATTTATGTGGACACAGCTGCACCTTAGGGACTTCTCACTTCCACTCGGGCCCCCTCAAACCTGTTCTCCACACAAATGGGATCATTTTCTGCCACTGCTAAAAGCTTTCCTTTCACTCAAAGAATCCACACAAAACCTTCCACAGGGACCCCCGAGGCCAGGCGCAATCCGCCTGCCCCTTCCCCAGCCTCGTTCCTGCCATGCTTCCTCTGCGGCCATGCACCAGCCACGCTGGCCTCCACCCCTCCCCTCTACCACAGGGCCTTTGCACATGATATTCCCTCTGCCCAGATCACCTTCTCTTATCTCTTGCTCTGGTTAATTCCTTTCCATCCTGCAAGCCTCCTTCAGAGATGCTACCCTTCCCTCCCCAACCAGGTCAAGGCCCTGTTAGCTCCATTAGCACCACAGCCTCTTCTTCAAAGTCCCAGAACTCAGCCTAGCTTTCCATTTGATCTGTGTGGCGATGACTTGAATCATGGAGCATGGGCCCCATGAGAGCAGGGCCTTGGCTGCTTCTTGCCTGGCACGTGGTAGGTGCTCAATATATGTTGACTGGATGCACACATGCATGCATGAATGAACGAGTCAATCCAAGACAGACACCTTACTGAAGTCTTTTTAGCCTGGGTCTCTATACCTGTCCCTGCCCCACACCTGCCCCAGGAGAACTGCGCCCCTTCTCTGAGCCCTCTGCCAACCTCGGCAGACAGGCAGGACTCTTGCCAGGCCCAAGCATCTCTGGGCTCCTGTGCCAGCCGCTCCTCGAGGGCCTCGTCCATCTGCCACCCCTGAGCCCACATGCAGGCTTGTTAACTAAATGCATGCATGAATTGAATGGACACATAGATCAGTTCCATCGGGCATAAGTGCAAGAAGAAAAACTGCCACCTCTCATCTGGCCTGTGGAGGCCAAGGCCTGAGCACAGGGCCTTTGGGGGGAGTCTTGGGGGCCTATCTTTCAGACTGAGGGTGCTCAGAGCCCTCAGCATGTCCCCCCTTCCCTCTAGAGACCAGGCCCGGGGGCCTTGGTCTGCGGCCAGTGTGGGCTTCCCACTGCAGTGACCAGAAGCCACCCCATCAGGCCTGGGCTGATGGCCAAGAGGCACTAGCAGGAGCCAAGCGTCTGGGGAGGCTGCAGCTCGGGCACAGTGAGAGAGGGAGTGACGGCCCCAGGGCTCTCAGTCTCCCACCATCAGCGTGGAACTTGCCAAGGGGGGCCATCATCACAGCACCACGTAGGCTGCCACTGAGGGGCCACACAACCCCCTGAACCGTGCTCACTGCGTCCCTGACTTAGCCTGCAGCCCCCTCCCACCTTTGCAGCAGAAAGACCCGCAAGTTGGCTTGGTCTAATCCCTTCTCCAAACAAAGCAAGAGGCCCTGCCTGGCCCACCGTGGTCTCTTCCTGTTTGCTTTGGACTCAGACCACGGGCCCAGCCGCTGGAGTCTTCACTGTTTTGGAAAGGGCCTCTGGTCCTCCAAGCCGGTGCGGCAGACAGCTCAGAGTTGGCCCTATGAGAGGTCCCTGCTCTGGGCACCACGCTAGCCCATGCTGGAGGCACAAAGACGGGCGTGCTCTGCACCTCCCACCTTCAGGAATGTGGAAAAGGGACCCCTCCTCCAGCCCCTTGCCACAGCCTAGGCCTGGCCACCTCCACACCTCATTGGGCAGTGGTGGCCGTGCTCACCTCCCTTGTCACCCAGCCCCACCAGCACACCTCAACAGAGGGATCTTCCTGAAAGTGTGCTATAACTCTCTCACTCAAACCCGGTCCCTAGCCTGTCACTGCCTGCAGAATGAAACCTCAACTCTGGCGTGGGCCTTAACACCTTTGTGAACTAGACTCTCCGGCCTCTCTTCTTTCCGCTGCCCACTGTGGCTCCAGCAGCCAGCATTTCCCCAAATCCTCTGGGCTTTTTGTACCTCTGTGCCTTTCCTCATTCTGTTTCCACTGTCAGAATGCCTTTCCTCTCCTCTTGTCAAACTCCTACTCATCCTTCAAAACCCAGCTCAAGGCTGCACGCGGTGGCTCACGCCTGTAATCCTAGCACTCTGGGAGGCCGAGGTGGGAGGATCACTCAAGGTCAGGAGTTCAAAACCAGCCTGATCAAGAGTGAGACCCTGTCTCTACTAAAAATAGCAATAAATTAATTGGCCAACTAAAAATATATAGAAAAAAGTAGCCGAGCATGGTGGCGCATGTAGTCCCAGCTACTCGGGAGGCTGAGGCAGGAGGATCACTTGAGTTCAGGAGTTTGAGGTTGCTGTGAGCTAGGCTGATGCCACGGCATTCACTCTAGCCTGGGCAACAGAGTGAGACTCTGTCTCACAAAAAAACAAAACAAAACAAAACAAAACCCAGCTCAAGTATCATATATGGCACCCCTCTCCCCTGTGTGCTTCTCCAGTCTCCAATTCACACCTTTTTCATAGCACTTATGAAAAGGCTACCGGCATGTTCAAAAGCCTGCCACTAGACCTAAGCGCCCCGAGGGAGCCTCTGTGGGTTTGTTTGCCTCTTCGTGCCTAGCATAAGACAGCGGCACAGTGCACGGCAGCTAAACGAATGACAACATCCACCATTCCTGCCATGGCCTACAGGCCCAGCACGATCCGGCCGGCTCTCTGGTCTCTCCCAAGCTCTCCCCACCCCGCCTGCGCCCCAGTGGCCTCTTTGGTTCCTCAAGCCCTTCTTCAATTCCCCTCCCTCTTCACACACAAGCTGGTCCTTGGGCCCAGAAGCCTCCTGCCTTGTCCCCACCTACTGCCCCCTTGTCCTGGAGGCTCACTTCAGCGGTGCTGGCCCAGGGGACCTCCTCGCCAGGCCCACACCCGGAATGACACAGCAGTTTGAGATGGAACTTCAGACCCTTGACCCCTGGGACAGGTTCCACCCTCCGTACCACACGCTCCTTCCCAGTTCCTAGACTGGGCACAAACCACAGGTGTGAGCGTCCTGTACATTATTTACTAAGTATTTTTCTTCAAGTCAGTTCACTTTTTTACTTAGTCTCCTTCAGAGCAATAATGAAATCAAGCTTAGATATGTTAACTTCCACGTATCAATCGAGACTGCTGATTTATAAAAGCTGTTCATCTCGGTAGCCCCTAAGAGCATCTGGTACAGCTGCACCCACTCTACGAACCTCTGCTCCAGCCCGTATGATTTTGGAGGTGGTATCACCTGTGGGTTATCAGGTGAGCAAAATGCATGTGTTCCTTTTACTGTTACTCTCTTGAAGGAGTAGCAGCCAAGCCCTCAACCATCTCAGAAAAGCAGCCTTTCTGCAGGTTTGTGTGTTTCTGCCCTGCCCATGTTTTAGTCCAGAAAACATAAGTTCTTCTACACTACAACAAACAAAAACCTTAAGGCTGACAACAATTGTGTCAAAGCAGGGGTCCCCAACCTATGGTGAGCTGTATAATTATTTCATTATATATCACAATGTAATAATACCAGAAATCAAGTGCACAATAAACGTAACGCGCTTGAATCATCCCAAAACCATCCTCCCTGGCCCCCAGTCCGCGGAAAAATTGTCTTCCATGGAAACGATCTCTGGTGCCAAAAAGGTTGGGGACCGCTGTCAGCTATAGCATATTTAAGGTATGGCCACACCTGTAGAAGATGTCAGCTGAAGGGGAAAAGGCCGCTTTGTCGCCGACTCGAGGTACAAGGTGCCTTTCTACTCAACTGTGACAACTTCAGGAGCCTGGGAGGGGCGTGGCCAGGAGAGCCGGGCACCCGCAGCTGCCGTGGGATCCAGGCTCCATCCCAGACCACTGGGGCCTTGGTAGGTCCCTGCCCACTCTCAGTGTCCTCACCTGTGACCTGTGGGGCTGGGCAGGATGGGAGCTAAGGGACAACCTGAAGCCTACCTGGCCACTCTGAAGGAGCAGTGGGGGAGGGGGACAAGGCTGGGGCCCCAGCCAGGGCACACTCTGGCCCCGCAGACCCCTGGCTTTCCCCCACGCTTCTGAGGCCTCGGTCCACAGCTGCATCACCCCAGGGTGCTTCCTCTGGGAGCCTGGACATTGTCCATCCTGCGCAAACCACAGAAGGCCCCCAAGAGAATCAGGCTCCCATCAGCCCACTGCAGGGAAGGAGCAGAGGAGCCCAGTGGGGCGGTGGGACAGTGCACCAGCCACGGAGGGGCCCCGTCGGGGGTGCAGCTCTTGCCTGGCAACTCCCATCTGTGTAACTGAGCATCTACTTTGTGCCTTGCCAGGATAATCACCTCCACTTGGCAGATGAGGAAACTGAGGCACCGAAAGGTGAAGTGATTTGCCCAAGGTCACACAGCTAGTTAGTGGCAGATTCTATTGGCTTAACCACACATGCCTCCTAAGAGCATCCTCCGTACAGCCCAGACATCTTCCACTCTGGCAGTGCCCAGAGGAGTTGGGGACCACAGGAGGAGACACGCACCGTGCCAGCCAGACCAGGACTGGGCGCAGGGGAGATCTGGGAAGTGGAACTTTTTGTCAGCAGGGGCCAACTCCGGACACAGGCCAGTGGAGGACCCTGGCCCTACCTCCGAGGTGTGAGTGGGGCCACGGTAGGGCCGGCATGACAGACACCTAGGGTGGGGCCAGGCTGGCGGATGGGGGCACCCAGGGACCTCAGTATGCACAGCCGTCACGCCATCCCTGCCGTCCCTCTGGCACCGTTTGGGGTTATCCCTCTCCGGAACAGCAGGGATCGCAATGGGAACCTTGATGTGTCTCAGCTGCTCCCGGAGGGGCCTGGGGTGGGCTCCATAACCCTTAAACCTCGGTTCCCGCGTCCGCAAAACCCGCATTTTGATGGGGTTGTTAGAGGAGGAAGAGGGACCTGACGATTGCGATTGCGAGACGGGCCTTTGAAACCAAGAGTTTCCTTTGCTCTTTGCCCAGGGCCCGCCGCGGGGCTTGAGACGGAGGCACAATGTCCCAGAGTGACAGATGGTCCTCTGGCCCCAGCCTCGAGCGCCGGGCCGCCGCCTTCTGGGGGCTGCGGCGGGACACCGAGTCGGGCGGCCTCTGCTCGCGTCCCGGCTGCGCCCCCGTCCCGCGCCCCGCTCCCCACGCCGCCCGGCCGCTTCTCGCCCCGGTCCCTCCCCGCGGCTCCGGCTGCCCGCCACGCCCTGCAGCCCACCGTCCCGGGGTGGGGGGAGGCCCCTGGCCCGCTGCCACGAGATCGCAGCGGGAGCTTAATTCGCTTTCCCAGGCTCTCAGTTTACACATCTGAGAAAGGGAGCAGCAGACAGCCGGCTCTGCACGCGCCGGGCGTCGAGGTCCCCGGCTCCCTCCGGCCCTCGCCCACCCAACGGCCCCACAGCCCCCGCACCCCGGCCCCGCCGCGCCCCACTTGCCTGGGCTCTCGACCCCGGCGGGCTCCGAGCTCCGGGACGCAGCAGCGCCGGCTGCCACCGACCCTGCCCCGCCACGGCCGACTCCTCCTCTCCCGTCGTTTTAAAGGGAAGTAACCTGACCCGACCACCACTCCTCCCGCGTTAACCCCTCGCAGGCTGCCGCCGCGCCCCGCGCCGGACCCGCTCCCCTCCGCCGGATGGCTCTGCGCCCCGGCCTCCCGCCCCCACCCCCACCCCCCACCCCCCGGCCTCCCGCCCCGCGACGCCCTCTGCGACCCCTCGCCGCAGCCCTAGGCCCTCTGGTCCACATCTGGACGGCATCTGCCACGGGGGAGGGGCGCAGGGCCGCGCCCTCCGTGCCCCGCGGGGAGCCTCCCTCGGCAGGAAAAGAAACCGCGGGCCCCGGAGATGGGTGTTCCGGACAACTGAGCCTCCCCAGGACTCACCGTACTTTCTTGAGACCTGGGGCTATCTAGAAGCAGGGGAGCGGCAGGACCTACCACAAAGGGACCAGGGTCTGGAGCATGAGCTTCTGATCCTGACTCCACACCTGCGGGTTGTGTGGACGTGGGCAGGCGCTGCCTTCTCCGGCGTCTTGTCCCTGGGCAGTCCCAGACGATGCTGGTATCGGTTCCGACGGCCGCTGTAACAGGCTGACACAAACGTGAACAACGCCGCTGGATGGACTCCCTTACAGCTCTGGAAGTCAGAGCCCAAAGTGGGTCCCACTGGGCTAAAATCAAGGGTGTCACAGGATGCCGTCCTTCCTGGAGGCTCTGGGACAGCATCCATTTCTTTGCCCTTTCTGGCTTCTAGAGGCTGCCCCCACTCCTTGGTTAATGGCCCCCTTCCATTTTCAAAGCCAGCAGTGGCCTGGCGGGTCTCTCTCACACTTTGTCACTCTGACACTGGCTGTTTGGCTTCTTGCTTGCTGTTATGCACCCTTGTGATTACATCGGGGCTACCTGGATAATCCAGGGTAATCTCCCTATTTTAAATCAACTGATTGGCAATTTAATGCCATCTGCAGCCTTAATTCCCCGTTGCCACATAGCATAACATATGCCCACATTCGGGGCGTTAGGACCAGGCACCTTTGGCAAGGGGGTCATTATTCTGCCTACCACGATATTCAAGGTGATTTTCAGAATTTCAGGTTTAGAAGCAAATTTAGGGATTATCCAATCTAATCAGCTCTTCCTTGTCCATTACCGGGTCCGTGGGACAGTTTAGCCCTGCACTGCGTGGTCCAGATTCGTTGCTTTTAGACTGACTGTTTTATTATTATTGTTGTTCTTGCCCTGCCTTTGGAGATTGCACAGTGGGCCAGGGTGCCTCTAAGTAGCAGCCTTGCTTCTCCTTTGTGATTTGCTGCTGTGATCTTAAAATCCAGGTCATAAATTATTGGGTTATAGAATTGTATGTAAAGTAAGAGTAAGTAGGCTGTGAGTGAGACCCAGAGGCTATTTGGGGTTTTCTCTCTCTCCCTCCAGTCTCATGCATGCCTGACCCTCTCCACTATCATATCTGGCATAATCTCTGTGACTGACAAGCCAAGGAAATGCTATATCAGGCCAGGAGAGAATCTTCCACCCTGGGTCTGCCTCTTCTACCGCAGACTCTGCAAGGATTTTGATAGAAGTAGTTATCTGGTGGCAGAAGTGCAACCCAACTTTTGAGGGGGCAGTTTGGGGATAGGAATGGAGATCACTTTCAGAAATTTAGCCCAAGGCAACAGAGTATTTATGCATAAGGCTTTGCACTGCAGTGTTACAATATCAGAAAACCAGTAGTAGGAGGAAGAGCCTAAATGTTCAGCAATAGGGGATTGGTTGAATAAATTACAGTCCTCCCATACGATGAAATACCATACCACTATTTTTTACAAATCATGTTTTATAACTACTTGATGAAATCTTGGGAGAATTGTTTTTTTTTAAAAAACCCTCAAAGTGGGGAAGGCCTTTCTAAGTATAAAATCCTAAAGCCTCAAAAGAAAAGATTAATACATTTGACTACATAAAAAATTAAAATTTCTGCACTGCAGAAACCACCACATGCAAAGTCAAAAGAAAAACTCTAAACTAAGGGAAAAACTACAACTCACAACAGAGGCAAAAGGCTGATTTCTCTAATATATAAAGAGCTTTCACAAATTATTTGAAAATGAACCAACAGTGGCTCAAATTGGGGGTGGGGAATGGGCAAAGGATATGAAGAAACAGTTAATGGAAAAAGAAAATTCAGATGGGTCCATAAAACATGATGCTCAATAACTGTTAATAAGATAAAAGAGGCCTCGCAGTGGCTCTTGCCACTCTGGTGACTCCGGAGACTGGAAACTGAGGTGGGAGGATCACTAGAGCCCAGGAGTTGCAGGCTGCAGTGAGCTATGATCACACCACTGCACTCCGGCCTGGGTGACAGAGGGAGGGAGGAAGGGAAGGAAGGGAAGGGAGGGAAGGAAGGAAGGAAGAAGGGAAGGAAGGGAAGGGAGGGAAGGAAGGGAAGGAAGGGAAGGAAAGAAGGAAGGAAGGAAGGAAGGAAGGAAGGAAGGAAGGAAGGAAGGAAGGAAGGAAGGAAGGAAGGAAGGAAGGAAGGAAATTATGACTACAAAAGATATATCAGATCACTTATCAGCCCAGCAAAGATAAAAAAAAGTTTGGTAATTGTTTGCAAGGGCAGGAGGAAAACAGTACCCTCTGCATTGCTGTTTGGTCTGTTACCTGACTCAAACTCAATAGAGGAAATTTGGCCATATTTATCAAACATATAAACACAAGTGCTCTGACAACACTTATACTTCGACAGCACTTGTAATTCTAAAAATTTATCCTGCAGTTATATCCACACATAAGTGAAAAGGTAATGTAAAAGGCTTTTCACTGCAACATTGTTTGTAGCTGGAAATAACCTGTCTACCAGTGGAGATGGGATGAGTGAACTATTATTGTATGCCCAAGCAATAGAATGCATATGGCTATAAAAAAGAACTAGAATGCTCTTTATGGAACACTTTCCATGATACTTTGTTAAGTATGAGGACTGAACTCTAATCTTTTTCTTTGCCCTCCCACCCCCAGATTCCTTTCTAAGGGGGTCTGGTGAGTCATGCCTACAAATGATAAAATCTCAGTAAACAAGTTTTTATGATAAGGTTTACTTTCCAACCTGATTCTGGTATAGCATCACATGAAGGATAGAAGACCTTTATCTTTTTTTTTTTTTTTTTTTTTTTTTGAGACAGAGTCTCACTCTGTTGCTCAGGCTAGAGTGCCATGACGTCAGCCTAGCTCACAGCAACCTCAAACTCCTGGGCTCAAGTGATCCTCCTGCTTCAGCCTCCCGAGTAGCTGGGACTACAGGCATGTGCCACCACGCCCGGCTAATTTTTTCTATATATATTTTTAGTTGTCCAGCTAATTTCTTTCTATTTTTTTAGTAGAGATGGGGTCTCACTCTTGCTCAGGCTGGTCTCAAACTCCTAAGCTCAAACTCTTGAACTCAAATGATCCACCCACCTTGGCCTCCCAGAGTGCTAGGATTACAGGCATGAGCCACTGCACCTGGCCAAGACCCTTATCTTGACTCAAGCATTCCTTTCTGGTGATTCTAAGTCTTTTGCACAAAGCCTAACTCTTTCAGCCAATTGTCAACTGAAGAATCCCTAAACCCACCTATGACTTGTAAGACCCGCTTTGAGATGTCCCACGTCTTTGGGACAAATTAGAGTACACCTTCCATGTATTGATTTATGACTTTCCCTGTAATCCCTGTCTCCCTGAAATGTGTAAAACCCTACTGTAACCTAGCCACTGAGACCACTTGCTCAAGACTTCTTGGGTGTGGCTCTCAGGGCCATGGTCCTCAAATTTGGCTCAAAATAAACCTCCTTAAATTATTTTACAGAGTTTGTCTTCTTTTCCATTGACAAGTAATAAAAGCTGGATACAGAGCAGTGTTCAAATAGTTTATCAATTATACTTTAAATGGAAAAAACAGTAGGCACGAAATTAGCTTTCATACCTGCATGTGGTGACTCTAAAGACAGGAACACTGATAACATCAGTTATTCCCCAGGAGGGAAACCAGGCAGCTGGAGAACAGGAGGAGAAACAGGTATTGCAACATACCTTTTGTTCTTTTGAGTGTTGAACCATGAGAATATGCTGTCCATACAAAATATAAATTACATTAAATTAAAAGTCAAGACAAAGGAACAGAAGATTAACAGGATTTATAGCATAAAAATTTTAAACTTGCATATTTGTGGGTGAAATGATTTGATGTCTGGGGTTTGCTTTGACATGATCCAGATGGGAGGAGAAGTCAGAGGTGCTCCATACAGGGGGATTTAAAATAGGGGAAATCAGAAACAGCCCGATGTTCAGTAGTGGGGGTTGATTAGGTAGTTATGGTCCTCCATATGAAAAACCCTATGCACCATTTAAAAACAATAAATCATATCTTAGAATTACTGGAATAATATTTTTTGTTTTGTTTTGTTAATCATCATGGAGCAAGAAGATTTTTCTAGGAAATCCAGACAGAAGCCACCACAGGAAAGACTTATAGATTTGACTACATAAAAGCAAAGATCTCTGCGTTGCAAAAACCACCACAAGCAAAGTCAAAGAGAATACTTTATGGTGGGAGAGGGCAGTGGGCTGTATGTTGGTGATTGTTGAAGCTCAGAGATGGGTGTATTGGAAGTTCACTATTACTGTTCTTATTACTTTTGAGTGTATTTGAAATTTTCTGCAATAAAAGGACACAAATTTAAGTATATACAAACATCTGTATGGCAAAAGACAAATATTACACTGCACAATATTTGTAACATATAAGCAACAAAAGATTAATATCAATAATGTTCAAAAAGGTCCTTCAAGACCAGGCGTGGTGGCTCATGCCTGTAATCCTAGCACTCTGGGAGGCTGAGGCGGGAAGATCGCTCAAGCTCAGGAGTTCAAGACCAGCCTAAGCAAGAGCGAGACCCCAACTCTACTAAAAATAAAAAGAAATTAGCCAGACAACTAAAAATAGAAAAAATTAGCCAGGCGTGGTAGCACGTGCCTGTTGTTACAGCTACTCAGGAGGCTAAGGCAGGAGGATCCCTTGAGCCCAGGAGTTTGAGGTTGCTGTGAGCTAGGCTGACACAATGGCAGTCTAGCCCAGGCAACAGAGTGAGACTCTGTCTCAAAAAAAAAAAGTCCTTCAAGGTGTTTAAAGAAATAAAACAACACAGTTGATAACTGGGCAAAGTATTAGATCCAAAAATTCACGGAAGAGGCCGGGTACAGTGGCTCACGCCTGTCATCCTAGCACTCTGAGAGGCCGAGGCGGGCGGATTGTTTGAGCTCAGGAGTTCAAGAACAGCCTGAGCAAGAGCGAGACTCCGTCTCTACTAAAAATAGAAAGAAAATTAGCTGGACAACTAAAAAATATAGAAAAAATTAGCTGGGCATGGCGGTGCATGCCTGTAGACCCAGCCACTTGGGAGGCTGAGGCAGAAGGATTGCTTGTTGCCATGAGCTAGCCTGATGCCATGGCACTCCAGCCTGGGCAACAGAGTGAGACTCTATCTCAAAAAAAAAAAAAAAAAAAAAAAAAATTCACGGAAGAGGAAGTAAAAGCCACTGACACATGAAAAGGTGTTCAACCTTAGTCATATTCAGGAAACACAATTTCAAAACAATGAGATATCAGTTTTCACCCACAATCTTGGCAAAGGTTTAGGCCAATTGTTAACACCTAGGATTGCACAGGGTGGGGGAGCAATACTCCAGGGGGACTTGTGAATTGCTCTGATTGTTTGAGAAAGTAAAGTGGCAAGAGCTGTTTAAAATTTAAATGTATATACCCTTTCACCCAGTGATCCTGCTTTGGGGAATTTATCTTAAACCCAGGGGGACTGAAACCAGTACTTATAAGACGCACGGAGGAGAAGACTTATGGTAGCATTCCTTGTTACAAAAGAAAAACAGCCCAAGTGTTCAAGAGCACCCTTGTTTAAACGAGTTATTAAATGTCCACAGGAAACATTATAGAGCAGTTAAGGAGAATGAGTGACTTCTGTATTTATCAACCTGGAATGATGTCCATAGCATATTTTTAAGTTAAAAAAGCAAGTTGAAGTAATACATTTCATTTTACCCCATCTTCGTAAGAAAGAACTCTCTCTAGGTGCATCGTGCTTGCGCATTGTCACGAGTGCTAGGACAGAACAGAGGCCAACTTGCAAAATGATTAATCCACTTGGCCTCAGTGAGGTCAACCTGGTGCAGGGGGTGGACTGGGGACAGGAGAGAGGGGGAGAGACTGTCACATTTTTCCGTATACACCTGGGTATTCTTTGAGTTGTTAGAATAAACATGCTATTTTTGTAGCAACCACACACCACCACCAAAACCATTAAAATACTGCTTAAAACAGGAAGGGAGACCAGGGAAGGGGGTGATGATAGGGGCCTGGCAGGGCTAGGAATGCTGCCTTGCTCATCCTGTTCCTGATACCATGGCCTGCGCCCCTGGGGACAGGGTGCCAGATGTCAGGGTGTGGCAGGGACCAGCTGTGAGAGGCAGCTCAGTGGGGGGCTTTCCCTCAAATCCCCTCCTCCAGGCTGGAGTCCCTGGGTGGGGACAGGGGCAGCTGTTTCCAAACCTCCTTCTCCCATGAGTTCAGAAATAGCGTGGTGGCGGCAGGAGAGGGGTCTGGTCTCCTGGGGTCCCCTACCTTGGGGACCTAAAGCACTGTTTCTGGCCTCTCACAGTCCCTTGCCTACACCGCCCGGTCCCAAGGAGCAGGGTGTCGTGGTGGTGTGATGTAATCATTCGCTCTTCTGGTCGATCAACCAGCATTTAAGAAGCACACGCTGCCTGCGGGCACCAAGCCGGGCTCCCTGGATACAGGTGGTACCATCTGCGTGGGACTCTGGGTCTACCTGGCCAACAGCAGCAGGGACGATAAACCCCTCAGGCGCAGGGGCCCGGCCTGTGCACCAGCACCTAGCACAGGACTTGGTACAGATCCAGTGAATTCAATCCTCAGCATTGTCAGAATGGCAGGGAAGAGGCTCCACTGTGACGAGGGAGGGCAGAAGGCAAGTTTTTAGGGAGCTATTTGGGCTGAGTCTTGAGGAAGGAGTGAACTAGCTAGATGGACAGAAGAAGGAAGGGTTTCCCAAGCAAAGGGACCTGCACATGCAAAGGCAGGGGACCGACCAGGTGCGTGGTGGGGGATGAGGCCAGGTGATCAGGGACTGGCCACTGGAGCCTTGAATGCCGTGCTAGGGAGTTTAGGTTCTATTCCTGGGGATGCTGGATCCCCGATGAAGTTTGAGGAAATGACCCTGATGGAGTCAGATTTGCCTTTTAGAGAGAGCCCCTGGGGACAATTTGGGGCCGGGCTTGGAATGGAGCCAGGCAGGAGGCAGCAGGGGCTCTCCAGAGGCAAGGAACTTGGGAGCAGCAGTGACAGTGATGGCTTTGCAGAGGGGCAGCTCTTCCGAGGCAGGTCCAGGAGGCCTGGGGAGGGTGGGGTCGGGAGGGAGACAGAGAGGGGGGCTGGCAGCTGCTGGGCGGGAGGGCGGTGCTAGAGTCAGCATTTCCTGCAGCTAAGATTTTTATTTTTTTAATTTCTCATTGCTGTTGTTTTCAAGAACTCTGCGTTTTATTATAAAATTGATTAAAAACACATTGTTTTGAAAAAAAGGAGGACAAGGAGTAGCTTTTAGTGCAAACTTTCTGGGGAACTTTCTCAGGAAGTAGGGAAGGGCCAGTTGTTGTCCCAGGCTGTGTAAGGGACAGAATGGACCCGGAGCCCAGCAGGAGGGACAGAGGTCCCTGAGGCCACAAGCTGGGCAGGGCAGGGAGGCAGAGCTGAGCCCTGCACCCCTGGGTGGGGTCCCTTCCAAGCATGGGACCACGTGCTCCACCTGTATTTGTGTGGCCGCCCAGGAGCAGGCTGGGGGCCCAGGGGTGCTCAGCGGGAGGCCAGCTTTGCAGTCAGACAGACAGTGACCAGCCCCTGAGCCTTCAGCTTTCTCCTCTGTAGATGGGGACAGTCCCTCACCGAGCTGTTGCAAGAGTTAACTGAGAAAAACCCTGTGCAGCATTTGACAACATCTGGCCTGAACTGAAAGAGGCCTCAGTAGACTAGACCCCCACTGCCACTGAGGGGGACGTTATCTCAGTATCTCAGTCAAGTGTCAGTTTGCCTTTGGCCAGCCTGGCAAGGCTCATACCCCCAGGGTGTCCCTTCTAGGTAAGGGACTTTGGCCTCCAGCCACTTGCCCACCCCTTCCCTCCCCCCTCCCCCCACCCCACAGCCTCCCCTGCCTCCAGCTTCCCAGAGAAAATCACCAGGCATCCTTCCCTGCCCTCAGGCCACCCTCCTGGTATCTAGGAGGCCTGCTCTGAGCTGTCCCGGTCAGGCACTTCCTCATTCCCTCCTCAGCCTGCCTTGCCCTGGCCTGAGCCACCCAGGCCTCATCTGACAGCCTCCCCGCCACTCACTCCCCCAGTCTCTCCAGCCCCACACCCTGTCCTCTCCGCTCACCTGCATCCC
>CAUYPO010023325.1:0-30526 GCA_963574435.1 Cheirogaleus major | reverse complement strand
TTTAATTTGGAACCAGAAAAGAGTGTGAATAACCAAAGCATGCTTAAGAAAAGGAACATGTCTGGAGGCATCACTCTACCAGACATTAAGCTATACCACAAGGCTATAGTAACCAAGACAACATGTCAGGGACACAAAAATAGAGACATAGATCAATGGAACAGAACAGAGAACCCAGATATAAAGCATCCACATATTGTCATCTGATCTTTGACACAACAGATAGCAATATACACTGGGGAAAGAATCTCTATTCAAAATTGGAATTTTGGGCTTAGAGTCTCAATCTAGTGAAGTGCACCAGCAAGACCTATTCAGAAAGCCATTCCTCCACTCTTTTCACTCTTTACTGTGAATGGAGTCTGAGACCATACTTCCAACCCCAACAGGGCTCAGTGCCTCATGTTAAATATATCCACATGCAATTGAATGGCTATCTCAGTCTGTTTGTGCCACTATAACAAAATACTTTAGGCTGAATAGTTTACAAATAATAGAAATTTATTTTTCAGAGTTTTGGAGGCTGGGAAATCCAAGATTCCTTAATTGGCAGGTTCAGTGTCTGGTGATGGCCCATTCCTCTTAGATGACACCATCTAAATATCCTCACATGACAGAGGCAGAAGGGCAAAAAAGGGGGACAAATGCTGTGTCCTTACATGACAGAAAAGCAGAAAAGCAAAAGGAGAGTGAGTTAGTTCCCTCTAGCACTTTTATAAGGCACTAATCAATTCAAGAAAATGGAACCCTTATGACTTAATCACTTTTCCAAAGATGCTTCGTCTTAATATAATCACAATGAGGATGAAATTTCAACCCATAAATTTTGAGGGGTATTCAGTCATAGCAGTGACATTCCTCCAACATATTGCCATTTAATTGTTTCATTTCTTTATATTTGAGTTGTCCCTACCCTATACTCAGCCCTCTACTGCTCCCTCTTCCAAGATATGTCTAGAAATAGCTCATAAAAGCATAGCAACAATTAATTATGATTATTGTAGGCATTAATTTTGTAAAGGGTAATCAAATTTCCCAAGTAAATTTTGTGATTTCTAAAAATATACAAATAAACAACAAAAAAACCCTCAAAATGTGCTCTTACAAGGTGTGTGAAGTTACTAAAGAGGATCCTCCTCCAACACATTGGGCAAAAGCAGTTTTAGAATTAAAGCCAGAAGGCATCAAGTGGTTCTGTTATCCACACTCCATGGAATGGTCTCTCACCTCTGATATTCAAGTGAGCTCTTCATTTGCACTCCACCAAATTTACAAAGAAGGTAGCCTTTTTATTTATTAACCAAAAACCAAGGCAAAATTTTAAAAATACCTGAGAGACATTGCTAATTACTGTGGAATAGCAATTTTTTCAGGGTGATGCTCTCAAAAAGTTAGAGATTAAACCTAGTCCACATTAATCTGTAGGACATTTTAAGATTCAGAACTTCCTGAGGAGTTTTCAACTTGCAAGGCAAAGAGAAAATACATTTTATATTACCTTGTAGGTAGATTTTTCCTATTTTTACATAATTTCTCTATCTTAATCCTTTGCTTTTAAGCAATTTTGGAACAATAAAAATATAAAATATACTAAAAAATTTTAATATGCACACTAAATATAATATCATTTAAATAAATGTATGTAAGATTTCAAAACCTACAAATACAGTGACCACAGGAATGGTATGGCGTGGTTTGCCTGGGAGAATTCCTGTTTATGTCTGCGGTCTGGTTTAGTTATTAATAATACACTCTTTCACTCTCAAAAATGTCACGGTTTGGATGATAAATGATATATAGCCACTCTGCCTATAACTCATTAAACCAAGTGTTCCCATTTTCTATTTTCTGTTATTTTTTATTTGGCTTTCTTCAGGACTGAATTATCTTTTCTTTATTTCTCTTTTGTCAGGTTATATTTTTTTCAGAAATATAAAGAGATTTTTATTTAAGAATACTGATGTTGAAACAAATTTATATTCTTTGCTCTTTGAGTTACTGGTATGGTCTAATCATCATATTCTGTTTTAAAAAAATAAAACAAATATATACAGAGCTATGAACTAAAATATAAAAATATCCAATTTAGCTCAACTTGATTTGATATAAAAGGTTAATAAAATATATTTACATTTTTCTTTTTATATGTATACAATGAAAAAGACAGACACAGAAATATAAATATACATACATATATATTCTAGAGAGAGTTGAAAAATATTAGTGTGTGTGCTACATCTAAAAACATTTTCTTTTTCCTTAATATTAAGAAGGCTCTTTGGAATAAACAGCTTCAAAGCACAGCTTGAAATGGACCAATTGTAAGGAACAGAGTGGCAAACTTACCCTACCACGCACAACTGTGAATAGGCTTCCAGACAACTAAAATGTGTCATTTAGAAGGAATGTGTCTCATTTATCCATTGTTTAGAATGATTGAAATACATTGCTCTCACCCAGCTCCTTGGCAATTGTTTCAATTAAGTGGGTACAAAATTTACCCTCATACAGTGTTCTATTATTCTGCTCTGTAGTATATAATTGCTTCTGACTTTGGACTTATAGAGGACTTCATTGTCAGAAAAATAAAATAACACATCTCTTTTAAGGTAATAACCATAACTTTTCTCAGTGGAAATTCTTGTTTGGTAAAAAGGCACTGATGCTGGAAGCTCAAGACATTTATTTTCGTCAGTGCATTATAAAATAATGGGAAATGTATATAGCCAGCAAACTTTGTAACGTGTGAAATATTAATCTGTGTTAAGAAAAAAAAGTAAATTCAGATGGAAGATGCCATCATTACGATATTTTTGTCAAAGATATAATGTTTATATGTTGGACATGTCAAGCATAAAGATTATCCAAAATTCACATTTTCCACTTGCCTTGAAGTAGTAAGAATTTAGAGTGCACAAAGACCTGTCTTAGCTTTATTCTGCACTCTACAATATAAACACTCTGATACACTCTGCTGTCCTAAATGCTGTTGAAATTATGTTACAAGTTTACTTCCTCATTGTTATTTTTTTTCAATTTGCTAGTATTTATGTTCCCAAATTTCTTACCTTCTTAGCGTCTTATTTTCTTAAGTGGGGAACTTAGAATGTGAGAGTAGTGTTTAGTCAAACACCAAAAACCTAAATAAATAAATACTTCTACTCCTTTAAGAGACAGCACACAAACACACAGCCAGACAAGCACCTACAGGTAGCACATACAAGAAAGTGGAGGTAAACTCATGCATCTTCATATGCATTAAACAATATCTTGTGGAATGGAATAGCAGAAAATCTCTGTTCTGAAGATCAGAAAACCTAAGTTCTTGTCTCATCTTCATCAATAGGCTAGCTGTGGGTATTTGACTACATTGGCTACTTTTCTGAATCTTTATTTCCTTATTAAAAGAAATCAGCTTGTTTATAAACACCTAAATATTATTCAATTCTTCCTGTTTGATTATAGGAAAAATTTAAATTTCAAAAGTTTATGTCATACTAGAGTAATCCTGCTAGCCTCAGAACTTCTGATAGGTTTTTGTCTATGGTATGCACCATTAAAAATGTTTTTTTTCAGAACAATATCATGATTGGTAAAAATTTCTCTCCTACAAAAATGAAATTTGAGTTTTACAGTATATTTTTACATATAAGATTTTCCATGGACTGGGTGTTAAACTTCTAACCAAGTATTTTACATCGTTACAGTTATTCCTGGTAGTAAACTGGAAATTCGTGGAATACTAGTCACTCTCTAAAAAATAGGCAGTGTGATATGGCAGAGCTGACTCAACAAGAAGTCTCTGAACGTGGTCCCCACTTTAAAAAACAACATTCAACACCATATTGGTAGCTGCATTTGTTGGACTTTTTTTTTTTTTTTTTTTTTTTTTGAGACAGATTCTCATTTTGTTCCCTGGGCTAGAGTGCCATGGCGTCAGCCTAACTCACAGCAACCTCAAACTCCTGGGCTCAAACAATCCTTCTGCCTCAGTCTCCCAAGTAGCCAGGAGTACAAGCATGTGCCACCATGCCCAGCTAATTTTTTCTGTATATTTTTAGCTGTCCAATTAACTTCTTTCTATTTTTGGTAGAGACGGGTCTCGTTCTTGGTCTCGAGCTCCTGAGCTCAAATGATCCACCCAGCCGCCTCAGCCTCCCAGAGTGCTAGGATTATAGGCGTGAGCCACAGCACCCAGCCCTGTTGGACTTTTCTATAGCAGGAATTACTTATCATCAATAATTTATATTCTATGTTTCTGTATTTTTTCATGCAAACTAAAATATCTTTGTCATTAACTCCTTATTTTTATGGTAGATATTATTGATGTGTCCATTTTCTCATGCATAGAAATTGATTTGAACCAGATTGGAACAAATATCAATTTTCTATTTAAGAGGAAAACAAAATCTTAAGGAGATTGTGAAGCTGGCCAAACTCCTCATTTTCAATGGTTTCATGTGGGCTTCCAGGTATATTATAAGCCCACTCTCTAGGAATCTTTTTTCAGTGCTTTGCTACTTTCCATATTGAAAGGAACTTTTGGAGATATGAGACTTGTGGTAAACTACAAAATGGCCAAAATTCTTTATTCTTCCTTGTATCTGTACCCTTTGGAATGTGACTTTAAATCTCCTCTCATTAGCAGGAAGAGTCTATTTCTCCTGCATTTGAATCTGGGCTGACCTTGTGACCTGCTTTGGCCAACAGAATTTGGAGGAAGTAATGTCATGCTGCTTCATACAACTCAAAAGGACATACATGCTTCTGCTCAGCATCTTGGAACTCTGAGGAGATGCTATGGGAACAAACCTGGACAAACATGCAGGAGGGTGAGAGCCCTCTTAAAGCAGAAATGAGCCATCCCAGCATAGGCCAAGCTAGATCAGCCAGCACCCAGCCCACCTAGCCCAATAAAGATTAAAAGATATGCCTAGCTGCCTGGTACCCTTCACCACCACCAAATTGCTGATCCCTAGAATGTTACTTATTCTAAGTCACTAAGGATTGGGTTGGCATGTTACATATCCAATATTAACTGGCTGTGGTTCAAGAACATAAGTCATTCCACTAGAAAACTTTGGGGAAAATTTTGTGTGCATGATTTTCTTTGTTTAATACATTAAAATATCTGATTTTAACTGAGCTGTGCTATAGAAAAATAGCCAAATAAGATGCAAGGGGAAAAATCTTTGCATATTGAATTTGTGAAAATAATTTAAATTGCTTGAGAAGAATTGTATTCATAGCAATATTGCATTTAACCATAACATTAGATAGCCACCGTGGCTGCATAGGCACTTTTTCAAAGGAAGGAAAAGTTATTTCAAGTCTTGTGAATATGCTTATAAGCATCCAGTTTACAAAATATAAAGAAAATTTATAAAGTTGACTGGAGCAGCATTTCTGCCATTCAAGAGAGTAATGATTCAATACTCATCAATACCAGCGAGATTTGCCAGGAATTTTGAGTGTTCTAAGGGGATCTTTATAATTCCACTATAAATCCCTAACAAACAAATCTATACTATTTTCTGCAAGACCTGTGGTATGTTCCCACAATGCTCTTAAATGTCAATTTGGCATTGAAAATTGCTGTTTCTCAACAGAAATTGAAAGCGACCATCATAGTTATGTTGAGAAAAGTAATAATTTGCAATTCAGAGGAAGCTTAGACTTTTAAAAAATTACTGACTTTCTCATGAGGTTCTAATTTGGATATCATTATCAAGGAGAATAGAGTACATGTTGCGATAGAATTCAACAGCTTTCTCACTGAGCACTGCTTTCAAGTTTTCTAGCAAATTGATACAGTCATTATTCTATCAAAATAAACATTCATTGACTAATTATACAGTTCAGGACATCACCTTGAGCTACTTTGCATAGTGTAAAGTTTCTTTCATTTTATTCTCAAAAATATTTTCTTTGTTTCAGACCTTCTGTACTTGTATCCAAAGAGCTGCTAACTTTGGCTCTGGCTAAACATGATAAATCACCCAGATGCTCTTTCATGCCTTTTGTGACATTAGAGGCATTACTGTTATTACCATGTTTCTTGTCTTAGTTTTTCAGAAATTTTGGAGCCTCCAGAATGATTATCCATAAATAATACTGAATAAGTGTACCCTAATGTTTAGGTTACACATGAGACTGATCTATATCTAAGGAAATATTTATGGATCATTAATTTACATGATATTATATGTATGCATTTATAATTTACTCATGTTAGAATGCTTCATACCTTGCAAAAATGAAAATTCTCCTTTGAGAAAAAATGCATTTATAAATAAAATGAGCTCCTAATTTATCAGTGGAAATAATTCCAATTTTTGCATGTTTAGATTGTATAGAACTTTGCTGGGAGAGCTTTATAAAGATTTTTAGTTATTTTTTTTGGAGAAAGACCATTGGTATGTATTTATTTGTACATAAAATAGGATAGTTATGATATACATAAGTGAAAAATATAAAAATAAAAATGCAAAACCCACATTTTTCAGGAATGTTCTAAAATCATCATGATGGTGCCCAAATATTGATGTCATCCATTGATAAAGTAAATTAATTTGTTATTTTCTGTCAAATTTTTTTTATAAATATATAAATAAAATAATTTATATGGCACCTTACTTCTTTCTAAATTGGCTTCTCATTTCGTATTGTTTTTCTTGCATGGTTTCTTAGCATTTTAGTTAACTATTATTTTTAACCTTAACAGCTATCTTGTAGGAAATGGTTTCTTCTATTAAAATCAACTGTGAAACCTTCTACTATGTTAGCTATCAGTCAAATCAAAACACACACTTTCACACACACAAGTGAAATTCTTCAAGTCAATATTCTTTAATAGTTTAATTGACTTCACCAATTCCCCCTGGGAAAATGAGTTTGATATACTATTCCCACATATCCCTATTCTCTTGTTAGGAATTTTTTGGTTCCTGAATGAACATCCATAGACTATGATGACTATTTCAGAACAACTTTGGAGGAAGAAGTAACAGATACAAAAAACAAAAGACAGACAAGAAATTGTGACTGCGTTAATTAAAGCCTGCATTGACAAGGCTCGCACAAGCAATTTTCACCAATGGAGATGAAGTCATTACTGAGAGAGCAGAAGAAAGAATCAGGCACAAACAATCACAATGAAAGACTGTCTTTCATTTGGTACCAAATACAAAGCTAGAAAACAGCTGCCTCATTGGCTTATCTTTTAGGATCAAACTCTTCTTTCCATGGATATTAGCTGTGTTCTGTTACCATTCAGTCCCTTGAAGACCTCCAACAAACCCCAATTTATGTGCGTTTACTCAAATGAACTTCTATGTCTAGCAACCAAGAGCTTCTAAAACTACAGTGAAAAAAAAGTGATATCTTTTATCTTGAGTCAGGTCTTCTGAATAGTAATCAGGTCAGATTGTTGAAAAGTAACTGATTTAAAAGAAAAAAATGTATATATATATGTGTATACATATGTATGTACATACATGAATATGTGTATATGTACCACAAGTAGGAAGCAGTTGACTGGTGTTTCTCTGTGTATTTGAATTATCTGTGGCAATATCCCCTACTTTAATGCTAGTTATTAAGCATTGATTCTATTTTCAAATAGTAAACAATTTTGACAATGCTATCTATGGTGGAATGTTGAAATGAATCAATAATTTTCATAGAAAAAAATTCTCATTCTTAGCAAAACAAGCCTATTAAACCTAAGGTTATTTCCTATTGCTTTCAACTTTTGAAAAATGCTAACACTGCCAGCTAGACCTTCTTGTAAAATTGGAAACAGACTGGTTTTAGATATATAAGTCAGTGATACTGTGTCAGCACTTTCTAAATCTGTATTGGTGCTTTCATTCCAAGCATAATCAAGGCCAATCCTGTACCAGCCTACACATCTCGGAAATGTTGTACAAAAAACTTATGGGTATATCAATAATGATTTGCCCATGCCCTTTACAGTACAAAGAATCTCTTAGGAAGCCAAATGTAGCTTCCTTGGTAAGAACATATAGGATTATTCAATACAAAGTATGCACTAAAATGTAATTCTAGATTTAAAATACAGATAAAGTAGAACAGTCATATGGTTGTATAATAATTTATTTATGTATTTTTGTAGTCATTGGTAAGAAAAAAGATATCTTTCAAGTGCCCACTCTGTGTAAAGCATTCTTAAAACCAAATCCTATATCACTAAAGCCTTCCAATGTGGTAGGAGAAAAAGTAAATACATACAGGCTGGGCACAGTGGCTCACACCTGTAATCACTGGGGAGGCTGAGGTGGGAGGATTACTCGAGACCAGGAGTTCCAGATCAGCCTGGGAAACACAGTGAGACTCTGTCTCTACAAAATTTTTTAAAAATTAGCCAGGCATGCTGATACATACCTGTAGTCCTAGCTACTGGGAGGCTGAGACATGAGGATCACTTGAGTCCAGGTGTTCGAGGCTGCAGTGAACTATAATCTCTCCACTGCACTCCAGCCTAGGCAAAAGAGCAAGACCTTTTTCCTCCAAAATTAAAAATAACGAAACATAAAAAATACATAATAATTACATATAATCTATTTTAGAAAGTCTGATATTACCTAGGAGAGGTACAGGCAAATAAATAGTCATGTTAGGTTAGATTATATCATGGCAACAAAACATTTAAAATGTCTCTCATGTGAAACTATGGGAACTCTTATATTCCCTGAGGGCCAACTGGAGCCTCTCTCTTTTTTTTTTTTTATTCCAATTCCAGAACTCAGTGACAGAGCAGCTACTCTTAGCACTATTGTTTGATATGAGAGAAGAAAAAAATTACGGAAATTCTTGAACTGATATTGAATAACCAGGAAGAACTATGAGTCTCCTCTGTAGACATGAAGTACAATTATTCACATGCCCCCCTCCTGTCATAAGAGGGGCCAAAGAAGAAAGTTCAGAATTGCATGTACCCAAGATGAGAGTAAAATTAACAACTAAGG
Source organism: Cheirogaleus major (assembly GCA_963574435.1). Lineage (NCBI taxonomy): Eukaryota > Metazoa > Chordata > Mammalia > Primates > Cheirogaleidae > Cheirogaleus > Cheirogaleus major. The sequence continues at coordinate 21,536 of CAUYPO010023325.1, read as the reverse complement.
ACAAATAACTAACCAGTAAGTTAACTACAAGGAGTTGCATTTGATCAGATCTTCAAAGGTGAACACATATTTGGGCACGCGGATTTAGAGAAAGTGTTTCTCCAGAAAAAGGCACATCATAAAACAGAAGACAAGGGTGGTTATGCTGTGTAGCTGTATGCAGAGTACTGCTACGAGTGCCATTCAATGGGGTACATGTCTGAAGTCAAAGAATAACAGGGTCTGATGCTGGCTAAAGGCATCAAGACAGATTTATTTAAACTACTGCCGTATGGGAGAGAGAATCCACTATAAACCGACCTCAGCTCCAAGTAAGGCAAAAGTGACTGAGGTTTTCATAGGGAGAACAGAGAGAAAACAAAAAGGAGCTACAGGGAAGTGAGAAGCAGAGAACAAAGAGGAATTGGGGACGGGGGCGGCGTGGCTGTAGGAAAAGGAAATTACAAAAGTGGGTAAGTGAAACATTACTGAAAACAGTTTGACAGTGTGGATTGAGATAGGACAATGTATATTTTGCAGCTTGGCAGCATTGCATTTTTCTAAGCGAAACATCAGTAGTGGGGCTGGAGTCTCCTTTAGGGACACAGCTTATTGGAGGAAGAAGCCAGGCTCAAGTTTGGTCCAGTCTCTTAGAACAGTGTTCAGGCGAGTCCTTTGTGACATGAGGAAGTTCGTAGTCCACACTGACGAGTTCTGAAAGACTGCTATTGTGGGAATCTGTTCATAAAGTAATCATGCCTCATTACTACTTCTAGACTTTTATAAAATTTGAGCCATAGGAGAGTGATGTGATCAGAATTGGGATTTATGAAGGTTAACATGGAGACAATGGTAGGATGTGTTAGAAGAGAAATGAAACTAAAACGAGAAAGACCAATTTGAATGTTAATGAGAAAAATCTATGAGGGATTATTAGAGAGTGAAAGGCTGAAATATTACATAATTAATATGAATATGATTTTGAAGGCAAGGGAGAAGGGAAAAACCAAGGAAAACTCAAAGTTTTAGAGCCTGCTTAACTACCAGAAATGGTTCTGATATCAGTATGAGAAATAAAGAAGAGAGCAAGAAATGCAAGGGTGAACATGTTCATTCAAAACTTTCTGCTTTCTCTGATTTGTTTATGTTCAGAGCCACCTCTTGGCCTTTTCTGCTCTGCGCAGTTTCACAGAGGAGCTGACTCTTGTTCAGCCAGTGAGAGCCATTACCTTCAGGTCCTCAGACACTATCTCCAGTTGTACCTCCTCTGTGGCTTTGTGAGCGGCCTCCAAGTGTAGGTTGTTCTGTGTTCTTGGTGATCACTGGGAGAAAAGAATTTCAGGATGCAACATGTAAGCCAAACATGTGACAGCTTTTCTTTCTTTCTTTTTTTTTTTTTTAATTGAAAATGAAAGTACAGGCTCAAGAGAAAGAGTGGGCAGGCTTGAAAAGGAGCGACTACGCCGGGAGGAGGTAGGGTTTGGTCTTTTGAAGTCTTACTAATTGAGGGGGAAATATTCAAGGCTAGGGCATTGGCTTTTATTAAGAATTTAGGTAATTCCTAGAATTGGGTTTCTTCTCATTTTTATACTCTATATGGTTATTTCAGCATTATCATGGTGATTTCAAAGGTAGTGAAATTTTAAAATGGCAATGTAAATAATATTGTAAGTAGCCAGTGTTCATGTGTGGTAATAGAGATGGCTGACCAGCTGGCTGAAGCTGGCTCTTGCCTGTGGTTATCTGCCCTCTAGTTAGCTTCTGCTTGAGGGTTTTATTTTAACACCTGCACCCAGTCTTCAAGCCTGTGCACCTGGTCTCAGCCCTGTCTCCTAGTTTCCTACTCTAACAGCTTCAGCTCCTGAGGGATTACAGCTTTGGGTATCCTCTACCCCGCACTCTAATAGATCTGCTTCTTCCCTTTGTCCTTCCATCCAAGTCGTTCTCGTGGCTTCCTGAAATAGGTGGGCCATCAGCAGATTATCTGATAACCCCCTGTTGGCCACTCAGCTCTATCTTGGAGCTATGTGGACAACTCACTTCATTAAATTACCTTGGTTTGAAATGACAGATTGTTTTCCATTTTGGAAGTCCATTTGTTGGAATATGGCTGATACAACTTCTAAAAACAAATTCATAGTCTACGTAGACCACAATAGTGGTTCATAATGTGTGTGTGTGTGTGTGTGTGTGTGTGTGTTTGGAGGAGAGGACAGGGTCAGTGGGGGTTGAAAGTGAGGTAGAATAAGTGTGGAGATTGCAGACCTATTTTGAGATCTGAGGACAGCTATTAACTCCCTAAAATTTATTCTATGTATTTGGGGAAGGATACACACACACACAAACATAGAGACAGACTGACAGATACATACAATATTTTCAGTATAGTTATAAGGTCTCTTGGAAGCATGATCCATGCACCACACCATTTAATAATCCTTGCTATGGAATGTTTAAATATATTGAAAATAAGTTCCAATTTTATTACTTATATGCTGAATACATTACACAATATAAATGTATGCTATATTTTTATTTATTATAAAACCTGGAAGAATTTAACACTACTATTATCATAGAAATACAAAATGTTAGAAAATAGAAGAAAAATTAGAAATCACTAAATTCGATTTCATTTCCCAGAAGAGGAAATGATGTCCACGTCTGTGAAACAAGACTTAACTGCTGAGTTAGTAAGTTATTAGCAGAGACAGACCTGGTGCCAGAGTCTTCAAATTTCTAGCATATATGTCTTTATCAAAATGTGTCTGCTAACAGTTCTGTGTTTTAGGAATATAATAGTGCGAAGAGTGCTCCAGTGTCCTGGTGTGTTTGGTGGGTACACGGAAGGACATGGAGGAATCCTTGACATTTGGCAGATCCTTAGATCAAGATAACAGCGCACAGAACAGAGGGCACGGCTTTGGACCAAAAGTCAAAATATCCGTGTTGTGTTTGAGATTACTAAATTCCTTAATTATTCTAGGTTAAATTCATTCCATTACTACAGACTAGCACTCCTCTTTACCTAATCTTCTCGGTGAACTCATACTTAGCCTTTAAAATTCACCTTGCTTTCACTTCCACTGAGATGCATTCCTTGACCTTTCTTGTTGAATTCTGCTCCCTTCCTTCAGATCCTTTTGATACATGGTGTGCACCTCTATTCTTGTACTCATGAAACAGTTTTGTAGTTGTCACTTTCTTGTCTGTTTGCCTCACCATTATGTAAGTTATATAAGTTCGGGGCCAGGTTTTATTCGTATCTGCGTTCCTAACACATGGCATTGTGTTTTTCAAACAGGAACTTCAGTTAAGTGAATGTTAAGTGACTTAAACAATTAATATGATAAAACAAAAGGCTTTGCGTGTAAGAACAAATGGTCTGTCCTAGTTCTTCAATTTCACGATTATTGAATTTTGACCTACCATTTACTTTAACAATGCAAATTTGTACTGATCCTTTTTTCTCCCTTTTATATAGGGCCCATATATATTTTTCCATTATATAGCAGGTGTATCATGGGTAATTATTCTATTTCTTGGAAGACCTTTAATGTATTCCATAAATTTTATCCCAAAATCTCCCAGGAGATTTTTATATCATTTTTCCTATTTCTATCATTTAAGCTGGTCCCAGTAAGTATCCCAATTACTATAAAAACTGAAATTAATAATATAGGAAGTAGCTTTATGTGAGGGAAGGGACATTCTTCCCAGAATGATAAAGTTATTTTTTAACTTCAAGCACTAATTTCATAGTAGTTTGGTTTTGAATATTCCTTTATCATTTTCTTCTTTAAGACTATAATCTTTAATATCAGCCCCAAATATTCTTATATTCCCTCTCTCTCTCTCTCTCTCTCTCTTTCTCTCTCTCTCTCCTCTGCCTATTACTATCTTTATCTCTTATTTCAGGGAAAGAGACAAGTGCACATATAAATATTGATAAAAAAGAATGTAATAAAGAAGAAACTGACAACATGGGAAGCAAAAGGTATATATTTTATGAAAAATGAATGAAATAGTGAAAGAAATAAGACCCAAGAAGACTAGATACAAAGACTTGGTCAAAAAGAGGGACATTTCTTTAATTGATATCAGAAAGAAAAAAGAAAGAATAGATGAGGATTCAGGTAAATTCATAGATACAATGGTAAAAAATTGCAGTTATGTGGTAGATGAATACATTTCAGGATTTTTTGGTGTGTGTCTGTCCGCCTTCCCTCAATAGTAACAGAGATATGAACACACTCTATAAGAAACTCAGCAGTTCACTATCATGTTATACAAGATGGGTTCACCCAGAACCTCTACCCAGAGAAATGTGCACACCTGTGGTCCCCAACTCCCATGCCTCACCCCCTACCACTCCATGGCCTATTTGTTAGGAACCCAGCTGAGTACCATCACCTGAGCTCTGTTTCCCAGTCCCTAAACCCTCACCCGGTTCACAGAAAATTTGTCTTCCATGAAACTTAGGAACTGGGTTGCAAAGCAGGAGGTGAAGGGCAGGTGAGCAAGAGAAGCTTCACCTGTATTTACAGCCACTCCCCATCACTTGCATCACTCACTGAGCTCAGCCTTCTCCCCTCATCTCCCCACCATTCATGGAAAAATTGTCTTCCATGAAACCGGTCCCTGGTGCCAAAAAGGTTGGGGACTGCTGGTGTATATCATGCTCCATTACCTTTCTCTTGATTCCTCTTCACACTATTGCTGCTGACCAGGGTCCTAGGAGAGAGATGCCCAATGTTGGGGAAATTTTTCTGCCGGTTCAATCCTCTTTTAGGAAATCATGGATACTCATGCAGATGCAAATTCTGGCTTAAGTGTAACATACATCAATTAATTTTATGGGCTTTCTGGTCAGTGTAAATATTGTGAAATCTATAAAGATTTGAATTATTTATGGATCTTTTACCACAGTCAAGAAATTAATAGTATTGTTCTTTGCTATGGTTTCACTAAGTAAACCTAATACAAAGCCATCTGGCTTTCAATGCAGGGGGTAAAAATTGGGGCATAAAAATAACTAAGGACATCAGTATATATATTATGCTATTTCTAGAATAAAACAAAAATTTCAGTCAGCTTTGTAGTGTCAATAAAAAGGAAGTCTAACAGAACAGAGGTACTGAATTTCCCATAGGAAACAGGAACATGGTTTCTGGAAAACTTTGCCCTCTTTATTAATAGTCAGAAGTAAGGAGTTACAGACAGCGATCTTCTCATCTGTAAACAGCTCCAGCACTTCCTATTTTCTACCTTAGAATTCAATTTTTAGCACACATTTCTATTTCCATGGTACACTGTTTGTCTTGGACAAACAGATAAAGAGATAAATGATAGTATCCTGTAACATTTTTACCTAACACAACATTAGCTCACAATTGTCTTCTGTGCATTCATTGAGATACAATGAAGCTATTTCCTTTTACTCAGACTGGCTTGCTGTCCGAATGCCTATCCAGAGCATCCTAACTTTGAAATTGGGTCCATGACGCCAACATGTAAAATTAAGGATGCATTCATCATTGAGGAAACCATGGATTTAGCCAAGTTTGATGCATTAGCTATTGGTGCTATCATTGGCCTTCGGAGTAGATAAAGAGGCTCCTGAACACTGGTTTCAGTAACAATATATTTATTAATATAAATGCCATCATTGTTTTAATCATATAACCCTATTTATTGCACATGCTGGTATACCAACATTATGTAAGCATTACTCTAGGTATTAAAGGCATACAAATGAATAGATATTCTTTATTTTAAGCAGTTAATGACTGATTGTTAATTTTAGCTCTACAGTAAGTTCCTCACTCTTGAGGCTTTCAATCTCTATATGAGTATTCCCTTTAATTTTGGAGGCAAGTCACCATAAAAAAGCAAATAAAATGCTAATTATATACCCACAGACATTTTTCTAAAAATCAAGAAACCACTCTATCACTGTCTTCCATGTTTATATAATTTGGCCAACCACACAGGAGAACTTACAGAGTTTTCTGAGGAGAATAATTTGCCTGTCCCATTGATGATCATTCAAGAAATTATCGTGGATACATTTTGATGAATGAAAGTATTTATCTCATTATATCTTCACAGGTTTCTGCCTTTCTCACCTGGTTCTAACATGAAAGCTAGACCACAATAAAACCCACAGCATTCCTATTACTTGTACATTTCCTTACAAGAGAAAACAATGCAATGTCATAAATAAATATTGTATTCAAATATTTTAAATGAATATATCATTTAAATATTTTAAAATACAAGACCTGAAACACCAGATCTGGTGTTAGAATCATTAAAAAGCACAAATTCCTTTGTGTCTGTCAGTTATTGGTCTATAATATACCCCACAACACAAAATAACCAACTTCTCTGAATTTCACTAAAAATTAGAGGTTTAAGTGAACTATAATGGTCAATAATAAAAAAAAATATATTTTTGATTCAAGAGTATATGTATTTACTGCTCTCTGTAATACTGAGTTCTAGCACAGTGCTTGCCATGTATTAGGCACTCTATAAATGTTTGCCAGCTGGCTGGCTGGGTGGCAGGATGTAAGACAGATATAGATGTCAGCAATATAGTAATAGCCAACCAAAAGAAATAGTTATATTTTTGTACCAATACAGGTTTTTTTACACAGAGTTCAAAAGGAAATATAAATATAAACTCATTGAAAAATAGAAACAAAGAAGATTCCCACTGACTCATCTTCCATGGACTTTCTCCAATGTAATAACTCTCTTGGAAGGAGTTACATTAATTATTAGATATTTAATCAAATTTTAATTAATGTTGTAAACATAATATGAAAATTCATTTTGATTTGTGTTGTCATTTTAGGATCACTAATCCACTGAGAGGTATGAATAATCATGTCAGGGGATTGAGATTTGAGCATTGAGTGTTATTGTTTTTAATGAATCTGGTATCACTAGAAGACTGGATAGTCTAAATTACGGAATGTGAAAGCCTATTAAATTATCCCATATGAATCCATTTTTGATCAGGGCAAGCTAACTCATTTTTGAGGGCTTTAGGAAAGTAAACTTCATATTTTAATCACAGTTCACATCAGCAATCCTTTTTATTCCTTCATTGTAGTATAAGGCAGACTCTATTATTCACCTTCATCAAGAATGAAAATGAAAAGGGTCTGAAAAATAAATAAGGACTTTGAATTTAAAAGCTTTGAAAATTTCTGTCATTTTTATTATTTTCTCAGTGTTTTTCTCCATAAGTATTACTAGCAAAATACTCAAAGTGAGTTGGTGTATATGTACCATTTTTTGAGTGTCAACTAAATGAGCTAGCTCTCCTGATAAACATATTTTCCCATAACACACACATGCACACGTCAGCATGCAAGTTCATGCGCCCACACACACACATACTGCATCCACACATCTCTGTTTACCACTACTTATTGTTGCTTTATAAAATCTCTTAAGTTTAGGACCAATGTGATTGTTCTGATCTCTACATCTCTAATGAAACCACATAAATGCTTTTTCACTGCCTTGCTTTTGGAACAGTCATTATCAAATACTTACATTGCCTATAATCTCTGATTATGTGTCTTTCACTATCTCAAGAAGACCATGTACTCATATTGGGGACTATGATTTGAGCTTCAATTCTATCTGCAAATATCTATCACAAGGCTTAGCTCAGATTTCTTCAAAACTTGTATTCTGAAATAGAACCATAAATTTAATCAGAATAGTCTTTTCTAAAAATCTTTTTTAATTTTTGTTTTAAATGGATTTTCAGAATCTCAATTTGCTTTGGTTATGATTAGGTTTTGTAAACATTTTCACAAATGGGTTTTGAACACACAATTGTCAACATTTGTACAATTTTAAATCAGGGAAATTTGCACAATTGGTAAAACATATATTACAATGGTTTGGGATAAGTATTCAGCTATGCTACAAAATTAATAATAATAAGTAAAATATTCACATGAAAAATTCAATAAGTTTTCTATAAGCTTTATTTATGGTCTTTAAAATTTACCTTATTTTATCTGGGTAACTTCCTTTTGCATTAGTTAAATTATGAGATTAGAAAAAATAATGTTGTAAGTTCTTTCCATTTCCAAGAGACATATAATACAACCTTAAAAATCTATGCAGAAAAACATTTGTATTTCTTATGATCATTTTCCATGTGTTCTTGGGCAGAAGTGGAAATTGTTGGTTTAACCAATGTTAGCATTCAGTGTTCATTGGCTATACCTGAAGCAAATATTAAAAATCATGACTTTTTAATAAAACTAAAAGCTTTGAATTTTCCTCCAACTAATTTTTATCATGAAAGCAGCTTTATAAGATTCAAAGCCACACTTACAATTTTCTTAGTAGCCCAAACACTTTGTTTTTCCATGTAATATAATTTGTAAGCTATCCATCTTGGTGTGTGTGTAAATATTGCCAATATAAAATAAATGGCACATATTATCTTAGAAGTCACCAATAAAGAATTAGTTAACAAATGACTAGTAAACATTTTGTTTTTGTTTAATTTTGTTTTCATTTCAAATGTGTGCGCTACACTATATAAACTGAAAATCTATCATTGCAGACTACGGAACAAGGAGACACAGACATGACAAGATAAGCATACATTGTTTTCAAAAGCCTCCATTTTAAAATAATATGAAATATTTATTTATGCAGATTGATTTGTTTAGGGAAATCATTCAAAAATATATTGTCACAATTATTTGGGAAATAACACCCTCTATAATTATTATGGTTTTCCGTATACATTCACATATTATTCCCACTGCTATAATATAAAGTTGGAATAAAATCAAATATTTTATAAATGAGAAAGTTAAAGTACAGTAAAAATAATTTACTTGTAGTAACCTAGAACTGTTACCTAGAATGACCTACACTGTAGGGTGCTTTGTTAATTGGCTCAAAAGAAAAAAGTTATGAGTTTTGAAAGGTGCAAATGAAACAGAAGTCTTTGTTCTCTGAAAATTTTGTATTAGAGGCCATGAGAAACAAAGAAAGAGGTATTGGTAGATTATAGCTTGTTCTTGCTCTTTTTCACTCTTTGTTCATATCTTCCTCCTGGATACAAAATTTGCAAACTAAGAAAAACCCAAGGCCCATCACAGATGTAGAAGTAGCAGCATTCAATGGTCTTCTTTACTAGGTGTCCTTTGCAGAACTACTTGAGCAACTTGAACTGCCTGCTTTCAAAAGGACTGCTTACTGATTTTTCTCAGATCCTTCAAATCTCTCTCCTAGAACTTAGAGTCCCCAGCAATATACACAATTTTAGAGATTGTTATTCCTATAATAAACCCCTAAGTCCACAATACTCATAGTTGTTCTAGTTCTCTGATTGAGTTGAACTCAGACATGATTATTATGAGGTCAAAAAGCTATTAAATGTCAGTGTCAGAAATCAAATATGTTTCTGATTGATGACCAATGTCAAAAAAAAGGTAAGATTTATAAAGGAGTTCTTGGGCATTTATCTACTAAAGGTATGTTGTATGGAGGAAATAAAAGGTTTCAAGAAATATGGAGGAGAGGAAACGGGAGAAAATCTATCAGGAGAGAATGATTCATGGTTAAGAGTGTTTCCATAGTGGTACCCAAGTGGTTGGTTATGTCAGAAATGGTAATATAACCAATAATCTGGAAAACACACAGTGTTTTTTGCCCCTAGTATATATTAAAGTGGTAAACATATCAATTATGTCAAAATTGGGTAGATAGGGTTATTTTTTAGTAACATAGTAGGTTATTAAATATGAAATGTCAGATTTCAAATCAAAAGTGTAGTTTATTATATCTCAAACAAGAAGGAGTACAATTAATCAAAGTATATGCCTAAACCATCAACACAGTTTTGCCATCTGAACTGTAGCTTGTTTATGGCAACAGTGAAGAAGCCTGGAGAGCCAGTAGTAATGAAATCACAAAGGTGTTTTCCAAAGCTTGTTGAGAATGAGATACAAGGTGTCCCAAAAGTTGTCATACATAGGGAAAATGGGAAGTTGTAGCTAAATAAAAATTTATTTACAAAATACTCATTATAAATGTTTACAATTTTTCATTTGTTTGGAGACTTTTGGGTCCATGCATGAAGTAGTCCAAAGCCTGGAAGAAGTAGTAGTCAGTTTGTGCAATGTCTGGGGAATATGCTAGCTGACAGAGAGCTTCCAATTCTAGCCTCTGTAGTTTGAGCAATGTTGTTTGTGTACCATGTGATGGAGATTGTCTTGCAAGAGGATTGGCCCCTTTCTATGGACCAATCTCGACTGCTTATCACAAGCATCCTCAGCGTCTCATCTAAGTGGCTGCAGTAGACATCCACTGTAATTGATTGATGAGGTTTCATGAAGCTGTAGTGGATAATACCAACACCGGACCACCAAACAGACACCATTAGCTTTTTTTGATGAATATTCAGTTTTGGACTGTGTTTCAGTACTTCATCTTTATCCAACTATTGTGCTGAATGCTTACAATAGTCAAAAGAATCTATTAATATTTTTCATCATTCATAAAAATATGGCATAGAAATGCCTTGCCTTTATGTCCTGACAGCAAAGAAAGGCAAGCTTCAAGACGATTTCTCCTCTGATGCTCGTTTAATTCATGCAGAACCCATCTATCCAGCTTCTTTACCTTTCTGATTTGTTTCAAATAGTCCAATATTGTTAGAATAGTAATGCCAAACCTTGCTGCTAATTCACATATAGATTTAGATGGATTTGTTTCCACTACGGCTTCTAGCTCATGATTATCTACCTTGGTCTCAGGTCACCCATGTGGATCATTTTAAAGATTAAAATCACCAGAATGTAACTTTTCAATGATTGGCATACTGTGCATTCATTAGCTACATCCTTCCTGAATGCTTTATTGATATTTTGAGCTGTCTGTGTTGGTTCTACGACAGAACTCATATGCAAAAATAACACAAATTTTTAAATTTATCCATGGCTTTACAAACAATTGCTGTAAAAAATATTTGAGAGATAATCACAAGCCAAACCATATGTATGGAAGAATGAGGATGTACCTTCCCAACAAAAAAAAACAATGTGTCAAAGTGAAATGTCATAGACATCAACTGTCAAATTTAGTACTTAAAGAAATTGGACATTCATACTTAATATCCTAATAAAATACAAAAATTTTGGTGTATTAAAAACATATATTAGCAATTCAGTGATTCAGAATGGGAGAAGCATAGCCTTCTTGGAACACCACCATCTGAAACATTCTGTCTCTTTGGTGGGCACCTCAGAGAAAGAGGCACCTGTAAGGTCATTGCTGATTTCTCTATGCTTTGGGACAAAATCATACACATAAACTGTGCACATGGCCATTGGCCAGAACTAGTCACATGATCCTAGTGAACTTTGGGCTGCTGAAAAAGGCAGTCTTGTTTGTGACCACAAGGGAAGAAAATGAGATACTGGTGAGCATTGGTAATACTCTTTTTAGATAGCCTAGTATTTGAAATAATTGTCTTTGGCATTGGGTTTTATGGTACTTGGCACATTAGTTAAATTATTTTAGCCTCAATTTTCTCATTTGTTAAATGGAAGGCAATAACGTTCACCTAACAGAACAATTAGGAAGTCAAATGAGGTAATTACTGAAGGCACAGGGCACTCAATAATATTAGTTTTTGACATCATTATCATCATCCATATCTTTCTATGTCTATTATTATCTCTTTATACCATGTACTATCAAGCTGATAGATTTTGTCAGCTCCTATTAATAAACATAGGAATCTAGAATATTAAGGCTGGAAGGGATTTTGGATATTATATAATCCAGTCTTACACTTTCATTTATAAGAAAATGGATACCTCCTAGGATTAAGTGACTTATCCAAGCCTAAATATTCTTAGAGGCTAATTTGGCATCAGAATCAAGTCCAGTGTTCTTTCCTCTCAGTTAGAAAAACTGCAGTTTTCCCTCAAGCTGGGCTAAAGAATGAAAGTCTAACTACCCAAATACCCTTTCTATACTGCTGAACCTGTTCCATGTTGCCTCCTTTCATGTTAAGCTATTCATTGATTGACATTTTGTAATTACTTAAAATCTTCCAAAGAGGTGTCAGTCTTAAGGACTAGATAAGCATGGCAGAAATCTGTTGATAAAATAGAGCCCTGGCAGCCTAAGAAAATGTATTTTCCAATTTCTAATAATCAGTTGCTGGTCAAAATCTTGCTTATTGTGTTAAAAATTAGGGGAGTTAATGGTGTAAAATTAATTAGAAAAAAATTAGTGAAAGTGTTAATAGATAGTTTATTTACAATATTTAATAAATCATTAAAAGGATGGTAGTATCTGGCTTGTAATGATATAAATGAATTTTTTGTTCCCACCTTCCCCAAAAACTGCAGAAAAAAACAAAAAACAGAGAGAGACTCTATTAGAATTATATGGGTATGACAGAACTCAAAACCAAGAATATAACTAATATTTTTGTAGGAGTCAACTCTGGGATATGTTTAGCTTTAGGCCCAGAGTCAGTGATAATGGATGTGCCCTGCCTAGTGGGCTTAAGGATGAATTGTTTTGGGCAGGGTTCACTTAACAAACAAAGTTGTTTGTCCAGGTGCACAAGCCCTGGGAATGTTTGCACGTAAACAAGAGCTGCCCAGCCCCACAACAATGGAGGTCTGGAGGCCATGAGAAAAACATGTTGTTCCCATGAATGCTGCTCGGCCCCATAAGATGGCTGGTTAGCCAGAGACGGGTAAGATTCCTCAGAGAGGAGCAACCTAAGACAGGCACAGCCACCGAGGGGGCCAGCAAAGAGGAACTGGGGGATAGAAACTACCCCCCCGTGGCTGCCTTGTTTCCCATGCATATCTCGGTCTGTAATCTGGGCCTGGAGCCTTAAGCAACCCACCGACCCTCCTTGTTGCTATGAGGTCAGTAACCATTTGTCTCCTTAAATGGTCTGAAACGAACCTAGACACATTTTCCTCAGAGACATCTGGAAGATCATGTACCAGGAAGTAGCTGTGGTTTTGGGGGTATAAAAATAAAACTACTGATGCTCTCGGCACTGCAGTCTTGAACCATCTTTGTGAGTGTCTGTCTCTTTCTTTGTGTGTTTCTTTGTTCTGTGTTTATCCCCCATGCTGCAAACGGGCCACGACAGTTCTTGCAATCATAAAATTTCTTCGTGGAAGAAATTCGTACCATCTGGACGTAAATGAATGGGTTACAAAAGGTCAAGCAACAACAGCAAGTTAACTTGCTTAACAAATGGATGATATAAAAAGCTAAATGCCAAAATGTAAAATTCCATTTTAAATGTAGAAATGCTATGAAAAAGAATTTTGAAAATATTCTTACACCTTTCCTAAAAGAGTGAAATTTTTCCTTTTAATAAATTACATAAGTTTACATAAATACATAAGAAATTATATAAATACATAAGAAAATGTTGATCATGTTTCAACCAGACATTTACAAAATGACCCTTCAAAAAATATGTTTGCTATCTCCATGGCATGTTGTTGAAACTATTGAGGGGGCGGGGGTATGCATACATGTGCCTGTGTGTATGTGTTTTAGGAGGGACAGGAGGTAAGAAAGTAAAGTATATAGAAGACAAAAAGTCTTTGTATTGAGTGTTTTAAGTCTATCAAGATGATGAAAATGCTTATGCAAATTCATTTAAATCTGTGATATTTCATTATCACAGAAGAATAAAAATTCAAACGCATTACTTCTTATTTAAGGTTAAAGAGACTATTATTTAGAGGTTAAAAAGTATAAAGATGTGTTGCATAAAGAAACTGGATTTAAAAACTGTTATCTTCATTAATGTGTATTAAGAGACGCAATGCACTATATGATATCTTACAGAACAGTATAGTGTTGGTGTGGAGGGTGGGGAGTGTGGTCTACTTCCATTTCAGAAACAACTGTTTCCAGAATAACAGAGTTATCAGTTGACCACTTCAGGCAAAATTTGATTTGTGTCTTGGATTTAGCAGTCTGAGATCCATGAATTGGAGGAGTACAAGACAGAGACAGGAAGTTATGACAGGTCAATTATTGCAGTTGACCAGGAGAGGATTTGAATGGTTGAAAAGATGGATTCATCCAATAAATATTGAGGAAATAGAGTTGATAATACTTATTTATTATTTAAATGTAGGTCATGAAGTTAAGTGAGGAATCTAAATTGACCTTCAGATTTCTTGTTTGAATAACTGTGTCAAAGGAGTGACGTACAGTAAAAGAGAAAATACGGGACAGATAATAAGATAGGAAAATGTATTAAATTAAGTTTTAGATGTGTTGGGTAATTTTTGCCTGGATTTTTTGATATATGCCTGGTTTGTATATATAAATAGTTGAAAACACACGTTTTGACATTATTTAACAAATATATGTGATACTCAAGAACATACAACGGTGGAAGATCAGCATCTACCATATTGACAGAGGATGGCAACTCAAATTATTAAGGATTTCTAAGCAATTATAAAAAAGAAGACCCTAGAAAAAATAGTGAATTTATTAGAAGAAAGCAAAGGGAAGTGTATTCATTTGTTAGGCTTGCTATAGCGAATTAGCACAAATTCAGTGTTGTAAACAACAGAAATACATTGTTTCACTGTTCTGGAAGCTGGAAATCTGCAATCAACTTGTCAGCAGGACTGCTTCCTTCTGGACGCTGTGAGGAAGACACTATTCTATGCCTCTCCCCTAACTTCTAGTGGTTTTCTGGCAGTAGTTGGCATTTTTTATGCATAGAAACATCACCCAGAGTTCTACCTTCATATATCTCCTGTATACAGATATTTCTGTGCCCAAATTTCCTTTTTTTAAAATATGGAGACCAGTATATTAGATTACGGTCACACATTATTCCAGTATGTCCTCATCTTAACTATTCAACATGCAACAAACCTATTTCCAAATAAGGTCACGTTCGGAAGTTACATGACGTTAGAACTTCAACATATGAATTTCAAGGGGACACAGTTCAATACATAGCAGAGGATTTTGGAAAAGGCAGCTGTCAAGTAAAAACTATTTCATAAATCTAAAGTAGAATGCACATTGAAAAAGTCTGTTAAATATGGCCACTAGAAACTCATTTGTACTCACCAGTTACAGTTGGTGGTAGAGGCAGGAGCCTAAAATGGGTTTAAGATTGAGTGAAAAATGATAAAGTAGAGAGAATGAATTTAAACTCTTTTTTTTAAAAAAATCACTTGGATTTGAAGTAAAGGGCAAATATAAATCAGCACTTAGAAGGGAGTGTTTGGTCTCTAAATAACCAGAGCAAAATGACAGGTGTGTTATGACCTGAATGTTTGTCATCCCACAATTTGTAAGTTCAAATCCTACCATCAAGGTGATGGTATTAGCAGGTGGAGCCATTGGGGATGATTAGGTCATGGGGACAGAGCCGTCATGAATGGGATTAGTGCCCTTATGAAAGAGGCGTGAGAAATGCCTTGCACCTTTTGCCAGGTGAGGCAAGAGAGAAGACACCCCTCAATGAGGAAGTGGGTCCTTACCAGAGAGAGAAGTTCCAAAGCCTTAGTCTTGGGCTTCTCAGCTTCCAGAATTGTCAGCAATACATTTCTGTTGTTTAGTAGCCACCACCCAGTTTATAGTAGTTTATTTTAGCAGCACAAATGGTCTAAGACAAAATATTTTGGTTTGGGGTTTAATTTCAGTTACCATGAAGTTTTATTTGTGAAAGAGTCATGTGGAGGTATATCTGACCTGCCCAAGAAGAATTCTATTTGTGAATAAAATGCGACTTAGTAGAATGAGCAATAGATTTAGAGTCACAAGATCTCTTGTATGATCCTGGACCTGAAGTCCCTAAACTGTATAACTTTGAGCAGGTTTGTTGACCTCTCTGGGATTCATTTCCTTTATCTGTGAAATTTAGGTAATAGTATAATGTTATGATAATAGTAAAATGTTATGAAAATTAAGTATGATTATGTTTGCAAAGAATGCTCTTTCAGAAAAATGTATGATACCTTTTCTTGTATTGCCACCAACACTGTATTCAAAGTCTTAAGTTCCCTCTATATCAGAATTATTTATGGTTGTTATAAAGTACTTATAGATATTTAAAAAATAAAAAATTAGATTTCCTCTGATCGCTAGAACATATTAAGGATTCTCAGAAACATAATTATCTATCTTAAATATCTGACATCTTTTTATCTTAAAATATTAAAAGAGTGCTGTGCTGTAAAAAATTTGCTTTTCAGTAACAATGATAGCAACAAATCTCAAGAAACCTTTAGGAGCAACACTGAAGGCACAAAATGTACCGAAGGTGGTAGCAAAAATAGAAACATTTTTGAATTTAATAAAATAGTACGATCTCATTTTACTCAATGGATACCAGGGAATATTAATAGCTATTATGCTCACATTTGTATTAATAATTCAATAAAATATAATTTACTTTTTTATAAATCAAAAACTCCAATAAGAATGACAAATTAAATATGTGTGAGAAATTAATGCAATGAAATAAAAGAAAGGACAAACTACAATTGTTTCAATCATGAAAGTCTTTAGTATTTAGTTCCCAAACCTGAAAGTGGAGACACCATTTAAAAATTAACATTGCATTCTTGAAATTGTAAAATTTCTTCTCCTAAAATGCCTATCTGTCTCAATGCTGTACATTTAGATGTGTCAAATTTATATTCTGTTCACCTACAACCCCTAGCTGTCTGACAGACTATAAAATTTATCCAAGGATTTTATTTAATTAAACTAAATATGTAAGGCCAGATATTTTGTTGTGTAATAAGTAGCTTATGTTATCATTGTATGGTGCATGTTGTAAGAAGAAGAGAAATAAATAACCTATCATGTCATATCCCAAGGAATTCTGTGTCCAACTTCATCTTCCATAATTTACTAGTGGTATCACCACACTGCCTGGCTTTCCTTGTCAAGCATGCTGCACATAACATGCATCACTTCAGTTTTTCACATACGAAAGGGAAAATTAAATAGCGTTAATGCTTACAGTTAAGCATTTACTTACACTCATCATTCTACCCAATGGCAGAATCCTCCAGTTAAGTGTTCTGTGGTGTTTCCACTGATAAACACCTTTAGCCAACATTATCTCTATATGTAATGAAATCAAATTAAATAAAATAATTTTATTTGAATCATAAAAATGGTCAGGCATATTTCTGCAAGTAAGTATCTCAATTGAGGAGTATGCAAAATAGGAAACAATCCTCACTACCTTTATTTTATTGATTGAATATATTTACATCTGTTCTCTTTCCCCAAACAGTTGGAGGCAGTTATTCCTTTCTGTTCTCTTCAAATGCACTAAGTGTTTACCTCCTGGAAAATGGAAAGAATGTATTATTCACTCATCTCTACCCAAACAACATTATCTATATCACATATAGATATGTCATATGTATGTCATACTTCACACGTATTGTAATATCATATTAATATTAACATAGTGTGTATATATGTTGTAAAACTTTCATGATGAAATATTGGGTGTTTTTTTTATCAACTCGTCACCCATTTATTAGACTGTGGGTAACTGGGTGGTCTAAAGCTTATTGGAGTTTTACCTATATATGTTATATATTTTCTCTTTTAAAAGAATTATACCTAACACAATTCTTAGAATGCATTAAGTTCAACAAATATTTATTCAATGAAAACTATCATCTGAGTATATTTAAAGTTAAAATATAGCCACATGTCCCACACTCTGAGCATAGTATCTCAAATGTACCAGAAATATTCATGATGACCACAGAACATTCTGAGGGCCTTCAGTATTTAGGATTGAGCTGGCAGTTTCCATAGAACTTATCTCAGCTATTTTAAAATAGATCATATTATATTATTTTATAATAATTTATAACCTTGTTTTAGGCCTCTGGGGAATATTTTGGCATGAGCAGCTAACTTATTGAGGACAAAAGATGTAGTGCATGGTATGAAAAGACAACACTTGTCTGAAACTCATTTTTCTTCTCTGTGAGACAAGAGTTGAGAGTCATAAAGCTACATGTTTATAAGGGGATTTACATTGGCTGTTTATGAAAGGGGATGTAAAAGATATTAATATTAGCAGTTTTCTATCACCTATTTTTATTGTCTTCATTCTCAGTAGAAATACTACTTACATTTATCTGGGAAGGTTTTCCAGCCTGCTTTGCAGCTAGGCTCGATGATCAAATTTTTTAGTCAATAAATATTAAAGTAAGTGTTACCTTGTTCTTTCAGAAAAATTTTTAGTGGTGGTGGTCCATTTCTTCTTCACTCTTACTATTTTCTGTTGCCAAGTGTAATGGTTAATTTTATAGGTAAAATTGACTGAGTACGGTGTGCCAGAAGCTGGTGAAACATTACTGCTGAGTCTATCTGTGAGAGTGTTTTAGGAAGAGATTGGCATTTCAACAGGTAGACTAAGTAAAGAATACCTACACTCACAAATGTAGGTAGGCATCATCTAATCCATCAAAGGCCCAGATAGAACAAAAGGGCAAAGGAAAAACAAATTCTCTCTCTCTCTTCTTAAGCTGAGACATCCATCTTTTCTAGTCCTCAAATATCAGGGCTCCTGGTTCTTGTGCTTTCCGATTACAGGACTTACATCAGCAGTACCCCTGGGTTCTCAGGCATTGGCATCAGACTGGGAGTTAAATAATTGGCTCCCATTGTTCTCAGGCTTTTACACTCAGACTGAATTACACCACTGGCTCTCCTGGTTCTCCAGCTTGCAGACAGTATCTCATGAGACTACTTGGCCATGGTAATTGTGTGAGCCAATTCCCATAATAAATTTTCTCTTTTGTCTTCTCTTCTTGTCTGTTTCTTCTTCTCCTCTCCTCTCCTCTTCTCTTCTCTCCTCTCCTCTCCTCTCCTCTCCTCTCCTCTCCTCTTCTCTTCTCTTCTCTTCTCTTCTCTCTCTCTCTCTCTACACACACACACACACACATTCTGTTGGTTCTTTTTCTCTGAAGAATCCTAATACACCAAGGACTCTTATGCAATGACTTGAATAATCAACATATTGGAAGACGTTGATAATGGAATCTCTCCCCACCACCCCAACAGTAGAATAACAGGATAAAAGTCTTGATTCCTGACATTGTGCACCATGGAGCTGCCATTACACCCCTGATTATCCCCACCCACACCCACTAGGGAGCTAAACATACCACTTCACTTAAGACTGCTTAACGTGATGACACATTGCAAGCCTAATTTCAGAGTTCCCTTTTTGTGATCTCCTGCTTTTGGAAATGAAATATTTACCTTCTAGCTTTTGTATTCTGATATTGGTTTACCATTCCAGGTGAACAGGCACAAATTGGCCTAATTCTATATCTTTCATTTCACATATTCTGCTATGAACTTACATTCATCCCTTTCTCATCATTTTACCTGGTGTTTGCCACTATTTTTTACATCCTAACTATTCTCTTGGTTTCCAGTTTTATCCCCTGCATACACAGAACATTACCTTTTCCAGATGAGCTTTCTTGAAATGTCAATGACAGATCCCTTATCTGTTCCAAAAGGGATGGAGGGGAGCTCTTTTCCTACAGAAAGATCAATTGTCATCTTGACCATGGAAATTCAGTGTTATTACTCCATAATTCTTCACTTTCAGTCGATAAGTAATATTTCCTGTTGATTATTACATAACTAATTAATATCTTTATGTGAAATACTTTTTTTATAAACATAATGTAGCTGGTAGAATAGCTAGATTAAAAAAATAGAATAACAAAGAGTATAGAAACAATCATAGCCCTGGGGTACTCAGAAATCCAGGATCCAATGAGATGCCACAGTACATCTTAATGCCTGTGGTAGGAGCCAATACAGGGTAGAGCTTTTCCCAACTCTTGTCTAATTCCAAATCATTTCTTCTAATATTTTACCAACATGACTTAAGTGTCCTTGTCCACACAAGTACCATCTCTTCCTGAAAGTTTTTAATGAAAGTTTCAAGACATAATAATATTTATTACTGTGAACCACTGATTATAATGTTTAAGCCCATTATCATCTTGCATTCTCTCAAAATATTGACTGTACATAATCACTCCAGTTATTTCTATGTTTTTTCTGTTTCAGATGCAATGGTGATATGCTTTCTCAATCTTCTCTTCTTTTAAAATTGCCTACTCAAGCAAAATTGATCTACTCAGTGCTTCACAATGATACCCTGTGCAATTCAACTTCCATAAATTTTGCATTAAATACTCCATTTGAAATGTTTTCTCTCATCTTACTTGTGTCAATAGTGTTCATCCTTCAAAAACCTGTCAATGAGTCAACTTGTTCCCTTTTCAAAGAGTATATGACCCTGTAAAGACACTATTTCTCAGGAAAACATGCAACATTTTGTTTGCAAAATACTTTTAGAAATTTTTACACATGCCTAATTTATTTCTATCGCTTATGTAACTATATCTCTATACATCTCTTTACACATGTACCCATATATTACCTAGTTTTCAAATGCTAAAAAAATGCACATTGAGATACCACTTCATGTATACTATGATGACCATAATCAAAAAGACAAGTAAAAACTATTGGGAAG
This sequence comes from Cheirogaleus major, assembly GCA_963574435.1. Taxonomy (NCBI): domain Eukaryota; kingdom Metazoa; phylum Chordata; class Mammalia; order Primates; family Cheirogaleidae; genus Cheirogaleus; species Cheirogaleus major. The sequence goes on along the minus strand of CAUYPO010023325.1, from coordinate 925 downwards.
AAGGTAGAGAAATTGGCACTCTCATACATAGCTGGTGACAATATAAAATGCCACAGACAGTTTGTAAAACAGTTATATGATTCCTCAAAAATTTACATAATAGAGTTATCATATAACCCATTAATTTCACTCCTAGGTAAATGCCCCCTCCTCAAATAATTTTATTTCTACAGATTTAGGGGATACAAGTGTTTTATGTTACATGAATGAGTTTCATAGTGATGAGAGCAAAGTTTTTAGCATACTTGTCACCTGAATAGTGTACGTTAAACCTGATGGCCAATTTTTGATCCCGCATCTCACTTCCAAACTCCTCCCTGCTTAGTTTACAATGTCTATTACACCGCATTGTATGACCATATATACCCATCATTTCACTCCCACTTATAAGAGAGAACATGAAGTATTTGTTTTTCTGTTCCTGAGATACTTCACTGAAGATAATGGTTTCCATTTCCACCCAAGTTACTGCAAAAGACATTGTGTCATTTTATGGCTGAGTAGTACTGCATGGTGTGTGTGTGTGTGTGTGACATTTTCTTTACCACTCATGAATTGAAGGGCACTTAGGTTAACTGCACATCTCTGGAATTGTGAATTCTGCTGCAATAATTATTCCGGTGCAAGTATCTTTTTGATAAAATGGCTTCATTCTTCATTCATTTGGGGTAGAAACCCAACAGTGGGATTGCTGGATTGAATAGTGGGTCTACATTTTTTCTCTGAGGAAGCTCCATAGTGTTTTCCATAGAGTTTGTACTAATTTACAATACCACCAACAGTATATAAGCATTCATTTTTCTCTGCATCCATGCCAGCAACTGTTGTTTTCTGACTTTTATTAAGGGAGTTCTAATTATAAGGCAGACATTATCAGGCTAGGTAACACAGACTCAATTCTATCTTTCCATCTTGTCTATAAAAC
>CAUYPO010023323.1:0-11188 GCA_963574435.1 Cheirogaleus major | reverse complement strand
TTTTATGATAAGAACGCTTAACAAAATAGGCATAGACGGGGCTTACGTAAAAATGATACATGCCATATATGACAAACCCACAGTCAACATCATACTGAATGGGGAAAAATTGAAAGCATTCCCATTTAGAACTGGAACAAGGTAAGTTTGCCCACTATCTCCACTTCTATTCAACATAGTGCTGGAAGTCCTTTCTACAGCAATCAGACAAGAGAGCAGAATTAAGGGTGTCCAAATGGGAGCAGAAGAGATCAAACTCTCACTCTTTGCTGATGACATGATATTATATCTAGAAAACCCCAAGGATTCAACCAAGAGACTCCTTGAATTGATAACTTAATTCAGTAAAGTCTCAGGATACAAAATCAATACACAAAAATCAGAGGCATTCATATATGCCAACAACAGTCAAAGTGAGAACCAAATAAACAACTCAATTCCCTTCAAAATAGCAACAAAGAAAATAAAGTACCTAGGAATATATTTAACTAAGGAGGTAAAATATCTTTACAGGGGAACTATGAAACACTGAAGAAGGAAATAGCAGAGGACGTAAACAGGCGGAAGACCATACCATGCTCGTGTGTTGGCAGAATCAACATTGTTAAAATGTCTATACTACCCAAAGTGATCTACAGAGTCAATGCAATCCCTATTAAAATACCATCATCATTTTTCACAGATATAGAAAAAATAATTTTACGCTTCGTATGGAACCAGAGAAGACCCAGTATAGCAAAAGCAATCCTAGGCAATAAACACAAAATGGGAAGTATTAATTTACCAGACTTCAAACTATACTACAAGACTATAGTAATTAAAACAGCTTTGTACGGGCACAAGAACAGGGACGTTGACCAGTGGAACAGAACAGAGAACCCAGATATAAAACCATCCTCATATAGCCATCTAATCTTCGACAAAGCAGACAGAAACATACACTGGGGAAAAGAATCCTTATTCAATAAATGGTGCTGGGAAAACTGGATAGCCACATGTAGAAGACTGAAATAGGATCCACACCTTTCACCTCCCACAAAAATCAACTCACGCTGGGTACCAGATTTAAACCTAAGGTATGAAACTGTTAGAATTCTAGAGGAAAACATTGGAAATACTCTTCTAGACATTGGCCTATACAAAGAATTTATGAAGAAGACCCCAAAGGCAATCACAGCAGCAACAAAAATAAATAAATGGGACCTGATCAAATTAAAAAGCTTCTGCACAGTCAAAGAAACTATCACGAGAGCAAACAGACAACCCACAGAATGGGAGAACATTTTTGCAAGCTACACATCCGATAAAGGGCTGATAACTAGAATCTATTTAGAACTCAGGAAAATCAGCAAGGAAAAATCAAACAACCCTATCAAAAAGTGGGCAAAGAACATGAACAGAAACTTTCCAAAAGACAGAATAATGGCCAACAAACATATGAAAAAATGCTCAACATTTCTAATCATCAGGGAAATGCAAATCAAAACCACAATGAGATATCACTTATCTCCAGTGAGAATGGCCTTTATTAAAAAGTCCCAAAAAAATAAATGTTGGCGTGGATGCGGAGAGATAGGAACACTCCTACATTGCTGGTGGGACTGCAAACTAGTTGAGCTTCTGTGGAAAGCAATATGGAGATACCTTAAAGCGATACAAGTAGATCTACCATTTGATCCAGCAATCCCATTACTGGGCATCTACCCAAAAGAACAAAAGACACTCTATAAAAAAGATACCTGCACTCGAATGTTTATAGCATCACAATTCACAATTGCAAAGATGTGGAAACAACCCAAGTGCCCATCAATACATGAGTGAATTAATAAAATGTGGTATATGTATACCATGGAGCTCTACTCAGCCACAAAAAACAATGGTGAACTAGCACCTCTTGTATTTTCCTGGATAGAGCTGCAACCCATTCTACTAAGTGAAGTATCCCAAGAATGGAAAAATAAGCACCACATGTACTTACCAGCAAATTGGTATTAACTGATCAACACCTAAGGGGACATATAGGAATAACATTTATCGGGCATTGAGCAGATGGGAGGGGGGAGGAGGGGATGGGTATATACATACATAATGAGTGCGATGTGCACTCTCTGGGCGATGGACACCCTTGAAGCTTTGACTCCAGGGGGAAACGGGGGAAAGGCAACACACGTAACCTAAATATTTGTACCCCCATAATATGCTGAAATAAAAAAAAAAGAATACATGTAATACTGCTGATAGTTACTTAATGGTATAATGATGATGCCAATGACCAATTAAACAATAAGCTAAAAGACTTGTAAAATACATTTGGTATAGTTGGGAAAATATAAATATGTGCTGGATGTTAGATAGCATTAGGGAATTTTTGTTATTTTGTTGTTTGTAATTATGGTATTGTGATTAACAGGGAGAATATTCTTAATTTTTTTGAGCTATAAGATAAAATATTTAAGGATGAACTATCATGATAACTGAAATTAACCTCAAAATGGTTTAGCAATATATATACATATACACGTAGATGAAGTAAATATGACAGAATTTACTAGTTTTAGGTGCAGGTAATGAGTATCTGGATGCTCAGATTATACTTTTTCTATTTTCTTGTTTCTTTAAATCTTGTTCTTAATCAAAATTATAAATAAAAAGCTAAAGCATTAGCTTTTACCAATAGATCTATCAAAAACTAAAATGTAGCTATGTATCAAATGATTATACTACTGAGAAATCAATCCTACATGGGTAACAATATTAATATATGGTATTAATTATCAATGTTGACCAGAAACATTGGCCAAAGGTCTTTAACATAAAGAGATTTTGCAGAGCAAATGTGAGATTACAGATGGCTGATAAAAGTTTCCAAATTTCTACAGCAGTTTCTTAGGTCTCTCCTGATTTCAATAATCTAAATATTCATTTGTGAATCCATCTATTTTCAGGGCATTGGGAGTAATGATTTCTTCCTTCCAAGAATCTGTTATGTGATCCTTATCATTTTTTGTCTAGCATTTTTAGTTTGTGTTCATGACTGCCTGATTTATTCCCCAGCAAAATTGCCACTTCTTTAAGGGTCATTTTTCAGAATTCTTGATTTCGCCACCACATATGTACATACCCAACAATTATTTATTTATGGATGGATTTTAAAGAGTTATGCCATGAATATGTTTGCAGAGCCCATAAATCCCACTACCACCTTCCAATTTTGCAATGTCTTTTGCAAGCTATTATTTTTCAGTAGCTTGCATACTGAAAGCAAAGCTCATCCACATTCCCAATGATCAGAAGGATCCCATTATACTCTGGGAACCAAAATTCCAAGAATACCTCCAGGTTCCAAATTTACCCCTCCTGTAATAGAAATCCAGTGCTGACCTCTCCTGCTGAGGTGGTAGTTTCTGATTGCACAATGTTGTGTTCCCATTCCAGGGCTGCAGGAGCCCAGACAGTCTTTTGAGAACCTCTCTCCCCACTAGAAACACAGACTGTTCATTTAGCAATTAGAGCTGTCAGCACAGCAAGCTGGCAAGAGAGAGAGCAGCATCTGTCCCTGGGCAGGGAGCCTTTGGCAAAGCCAGGAATTCAGGGCCTGGGGAGACAGGTAGGACAGTGGCTCTAATTTATCACTTCCCCAGCAGTTACTTATTTGCATCTTGTATCCTGGCACATGTATTAATCTCACTTATATGGTGGAGAGTAAAGTTACACGGAAAATGTGGGAAGGAGGCAAGAACAGTAATGGTCTGTGGGTCTCCGAGGGCTTGGACCTAAGTGTGCTGCTTCATCCATTCATCCATTCATTCAAAACTCACCTACTGACTCTTTATACCAGCGGTGCTGGAGACTCACTGGTGAATGGGACATGGTTCTTGTCCTTGAAGGGCACACAGTGAGTGGAAAAGACTAAAATATAAATAAAAGCTACAAAGGGTTTCAGACTTCATGGGGCATAGGGAGCACATACAAATAGGAAGAATAAACTGTGGGTCTCCACAGTTTTCATCTGCTGCTTTGCCCTAAGGAGCTAAATTTCCTAACCATTTCAGCATGATAATTCTTCCTAAGCTACTTCTTTGAGGTTTTCCATCATCTGACCAGAAAAGCCTAAAATTCTTCAAATTTTTATGGCCTGTACTATTTGTGTATTTTATTTTTTCCCATAAAACATGTTGAGTCCATTATGGCTATTTAGTGTTACATGTATATAAATCTTGTGTCCTGAGATAAGTTCCCTGATCGTGGTGAGTATCATATACTATCACACAATGGCAAGCATGATGCTTCTTATATAATAGCTACCAAATATACTTTCTTTTATTTTTATTTTTTTGAGACCGAGTCTCACTCTCTTGCCTGGGCTAGAGTGCTGTGGCGTCAGCCTAGCTCACAGCAACCTCAAACTCCTGGGCTCAAGCGATCTTTCTGCCTCAGTCTCCCGGGTAGTTGGGACTATAGGCATGAATCACTGTGCCCAGCTAATTTTTTCTATTTTTAGTTGTTTTAGCTAATTTCTTTCTATTTATAGTAGAGACGGGTCTTGCTCTTGCTCAGGCTGGTCTGGAACTCCTGAGCTCAAGCAATCCTCCCGCCTGGGCCTTCCAGGGTGCTAGGATTATAGGCGTGAGACACCGTGCCCAGCCCCAAATATACTTTTTGAATTGAATAGTTACTGAATTATTAGAAGGCCTGAGTTCTAACATGAATACTTCTGACATTAACTTGCGGTGTGGCCGTTTGGCAAGGTTCCTTATCCCTTTTTCTAGCTCTCAGAAATTACATCTGAAAAATGAAGAGGATTTTCCTGCCCTCCTTAACCCCTCATAGAGTTGATGATTGAGGGCTCTGAAGAATGAATATATTTTATCTGGACAAGGGTGAGGAATTAATGTTGGCTCATTTGTCCCCCCTCACAGAACTCAAGATATAGACATCAGAGAAAGATCAAGGTCTTTGCTTGTCAGGACTCCTTAAATGCAACTGACAAAGACCCAACTCCAAATTACCTTAATATTAATAAAAGGGAATGTGTTGGTTCACTTAACTGAAAAGCTCCAGAATTAGTTTTAGCTTCAAGTCGCTGGATCCTGATGTTCAAACAATGCTATGAGGCCCTATTTCTCTTTGTTTCTTCTCAGCTCTGCTCTCCTCTACGGTAGTTTCATTGTTAAACAGATTCTCTCACCATGGTGGGAAAGATGGACACATGCAGCTTTTGATTTTCCATGTCTCACAATTTCCAATCCCAGAAAAAGGCAAAGCCTTGCTCTCTGACCATAATTCTAGTACCTCTCATGTAGGGACTGTGATTGGCTCATTTGACTCCTGAGAGTAGGAGGAGCAACGCAATCGTCTAAGCTGGATCGTCTTCCTACCCTCGCACCTGGAGGTGGATAAGGCACCGATTGATAACTACCAGAACTGCAAAGGATAAGGAAGGGAAAGTTCCCTAATGGAAAAAAGGATATTGGACAGACAAAATAACAGATAGCTCCAGGCTCTCTGATCATTCTTACCTAATCCAGAAGGAAGGAAGAATTCAAGTACTCGTATGGGCAGTAGAACCTACTGAGGAACCATTATTTATCCTGTAGGTGAAATGCTTCTTGACTTCCCTTGCTTTCTTTCTTTCCTTCTTTTTTTCTTTCTTTTTTTCACATTTTATTTATTTATTCATTTTTTGAGACAGGGTCTCTTGCTATCTACTCAGGCTAGAGTGCAGTGGCACCATGATAGCTCACTATAGCCTCAAACTCCTAGGCTCAAGTGATCCTCCTGCCTCAGCCTCACAAGTAACAAGGACTACAGGCATCCACCATCATGCCCGACTAAAGTTTTATTATTTTATTTTTTTGTAGAGATGGGGTCTTGTTCTGTTGCCCAGACTGGTCTTAAGCTCCTGGCCTCAAGCAATCCTCCTGCCCTGGCCTCATAAAGTGCTACAATTACAGGTATGAGTCAGGCACCTGGTCTTGACTTCCCTTTCTATTTTTTTTATTTAATATTATTTAATAGTTGTCTAGCTAATTTATTTCTATTGTTTTTTTTTTTAGTAGAGATAGAGTCTCACTCTTGCTCAGGCTGGTCTCCAACTCCTGAGCTCAAATGATCCGCCCTCCTCGGCCTCCCAGAGTGCTAGGATTACAGGTGTGAGCCACTGCGCCCGGCCGACTTTAAATGCTAGTAGCATCTAAGTGGTAGAGGGTTATTCCTCCAATTTGCTCCTTATTAGTTCTCATCTCATACCCATAATTGGTAAGGCAAATGGGCTCCAAGGAGGTTGTACTCCCTGTCTTAACTTGTGGGAAGTTGTGATTTATTTTATAGGTGAGTCAAGGCATGACATATGCAGCCAGGTCACTTCAGAGTAAAGAATCAGGGCCAAGTGTAAAAAGACAGCAGGCTCGAAGTCTAGATGGGAGCTGTAGTGCACAGTATCTGACTTAAAACCCAGTGACAGATTGGGCCCATCCAGGATGCAATTTTAAGGGCACACAATCTCTACTCAAGCTTACCAGAGACCAACCTTATGAGAAAAATAAAGTCTACTCCCCACTCCAACTATTGGTAGACTGGGGTTGCTCATTTTTTCCCTGCCTTCTTAAATCCCTCACCTTCTCCCTAGGAAAGAGAAATTACTGATCCTGATTGATCAGATTGAAAATATTAGTTGGGTCTCATTCATTAATGATCAAAGTCATTGTGGGTTGGAAGATGGTTCACTCACATGGTTGGTAGTTGATGCAGGTTCAGTTAGGCTATCAACAGGAGTGTCTTGGCTCTATTCAACATGACTTCTCCATGTGGCTTGGGCTTCTTGGAATAGAAATAGTCCAAGAAAAAGGAAGCAGAAATTGCTAGTCCTCTTAGGTCTAGGCTTGAAGTCCCAGAACAGCATATCCACCTCATTCTATTAGTAAAAGCAGTCACAGGGCCAGTCCAGAGTCAATAGGAAAGGAAATAAACTTCACTTCTTGATATCAGGAGCAGTATGTATATGGAGGGAGGGGAGGGATTTTGTTGTTGTTTGGGAATCATCTATGGAGATTAGCTACCACAAACAGCTTGGGCTTTACCCTAACTAATATATTAATAATAACATTCGATATTTTTAATCTTTTAAAATTGCTCATTTGATAGTCAAACAATATTATTTTATTTAAATTTGCATGTCTTTAATTACTGGTGAGGTTAAGAATTACATACATGCTTATAGGCCATTTGTTATCTTTTTTTCCTGGGAATTGTCTTCATATCCTTGCTCATTTTCTCCCTTATGATATCTTATTGAGTTATAGGAGCTGTTTATGTGTCACAGGTATTAATCTTTTGTTACGTTTGTTTCAAATATTTTCTTCCCACTGGTCTTTTAACTTTGTTCATTTTGCTATTTGAAATTTGATAAATTTTATGTAGTCAAATCTACTAGTGCTTTCCTTTAGGTGTTTCATGTACTGTTGGGGAAGGCCTTCTCTTTCTTCTATCCTTTTTCCTGTGTATAGTTTTCAATTATTTCCCTATAGAGATATTGAGGTTTTTATATCAATCGTATGTGTTGGGCATATATGACTACTTATGAGTCATATTTGCTACATATGTATTTCAAGGATAGCAATTTAGTATTAATAATATTTTGGATTGAGTGAATATTTTAAATTTTCATAGAATTCATTTGCTGACTTGATTTATTCTATTGCACGGACGCTTGGAAGGATTTTCTTTCAAGGGTCTGATACTAAATTATATTTTATTCTATTACTTTTTAATTTATTTTACTTATTTTATTACTTTTTAATATTTAACTCTTTTATCCATCTGGAAGCCACTTTGGGCTATAAGCCACTTACCATAATAATATTTATTAAGTAATCCTCATTCTGTATTCTTAGTGGTGTTTCTTTTTGTCATGTAATAAATTTTGACATACAATAGGATCTACTTTGGGCTTTCTCTTCCATTCTATTAATTGTAGTCCAATTTATAGAAGGATATTTATGTTATTTTGATTACAGTTGCTCTATTGTATTTTAGTTAATTAATTTTTTTGAGACTGGGTCTCCCTTTCTTGCCCAGGTTAGAGTACAGTGGCGTCTTCATAGCTCACTGCAAGCTCAAACTCCTGGGCTCAAGCAATCCTCCTTCCTCAGCCCCCCAAGTAGCTGAGACTACAGGCGTGCACCACTGTGCCTGGCTAATTATTTTTATTTTTAGTAGAGTCAGGGTCTCACTCTTGCTTAGGCTGGTCTCAGTGATTCTCCTACCATGGCCTCCCAGAGTGCTAGTATTACAGGTGTCCCCTTATTGTACATTTTAACAGGGTTAGATCTAGCAGGGTTAGATTCCCATCAGTGCCATTTTTTATTTTTTAGAATAATCTGTTTCTTTCATCCAATTATTCTTTTTTTTTTTTTTCATCCAATTATTCTTACTGATACAAAGGTTGGGCAGTATGCCAGGGGTTCAGCCAATCAGCTTTTCTAAAATGGCTCTAGTTATGGGGCAGGAGACTGTAGAGTCCCAGGTAGGGCAACTTATCAGAACAAATGAGGCAAAACTCAGGGGCCCAAACCTACATAGTGGTGGAGGAGAAACGACAGCATGGGTTTGAGGTAGAGAGTGAGAAAAGGGAAGAGAGTGTCACAATTCTAGGGCTATCTGGAAATCTAAAGTTAACAGGGATACGATATACTTAATTATTTTTAATGAGTAGAAATATATTTTAATATATTTTTAATTTTAAAAAATAAAAATTATTTTATTAACAAAATGATACTTTGTATTAATAAACACCAATGATCCAAAATATGAAAAGGATGTCAAACATGTCCAGAAATATTATCCAGAGATAATCCCTGTTAGTATACCATCCATATCTCTGTCATTTTTTTTTTTTATTTTTTTTGAGTCAGATTCTCACTCTGTTGCCTGGGCTAGGGTGCTGTGGCATCAACCTAGCTCACAGCAACCTCAAACTCCTGGGCTCAAGTGATCCTACTGCCTCAGCCTCCTGAGTAGCTGGGACTACAGGAACACACCACCATGGCCAGCTAATTTTTTCTATATATTTTTAGTTAGCCAATTAATTTCTTTCTATTTTTAATAGAGACAGGGTCTCGCTCTTGCTCAGGCTGGTCTCAAACTCCTGACCTTGAGCGATCCCCCCCCCCCGGGCTCCCAGAGTGCTAGGATTACAGGGGTGAGCCACCGCGCCCGGCCATATAATTCTCTCTTTGTTTAACCACACACACATATATACACATTGATGGGACAGTTGTACAGATGAAATTCTCTAATCTCATTTTTTTATTTGAAAAAATACTGTGGGCATTTTTTCATGCTGATATATGTAGACTATCACTTTAAATATATGTGTAGGATTCCATTGTGTATATGTCATAATTTATTCAACCTGTCAAGTTCACACAACCTGAACTTTTGTGTTATTTACAATATAACACCTTGCAAATATATCTTTAGAAATTTGTATTGTTCATATTGTAGGATAATTTATAGAATTAAATTGCTTGGTTACCTTCCTCCCCAAAGGTAACCATTCTTTAGAATTTTGTGCTAATCACTCTCTTGTTTTTCATTATAATTTACCTAATCTATGTTTATGGATAAAGGCCCACATAGGCATTTTAAAAATTCTTATATTGGGCACACCTACCTGTTCTTCTTTATGATTTATAACTTTGGTTTTATGCTTTAAAATGTCTGTCATCTTTATCTATATTCATTGTATTTTCTTTAGTATCAGCTTTAATTTTTTACATTTAAGTACAAAAATAACCTGGAATTTATCCATTTGATTTAGGAATTGAAGTGGGGATCCAACCAATATTTTTTACCCCAGATAGCTAACCAGTTGCCCCAATAGCATGGTTTTGTTTTGTTTTGTTTTTTAACACACTGGGTCTATGAATGCATCCAATAGCGTGGTTTTGAATAATCTGTTTCTTAAGAAAGATAATGCATCCCCTTTTTCCCTGCTTCCATGTAGAAACCAAGAAGACTGATTCTTAGCTAAGAATGTAATCTAGTCTTTAAGAACATTAATCTCAACAGCCTCAAGCCAAGTCTTTATGCAAATAAGGAATAGTCATAAAGAACGACTAGGCATGTTTTTCCCAGCAAGCAAGAATGGGCACAATGTGTAAACCAAGGAAGGGGGAAGGAATTAATGGTGCTCTGCATAATATCATGAAGCTCTGACACCAGGGTAAGGGCGCTTTAGATGAAGAAGTTAAGGAATGTCCTTTCCTCTTCAAAGCTTTTGCTACATTATGAGTCACGTGTGTGTTAGATTTAATAGTGTTTTTGTTCATTTATTTATTCAACAAATATTAATTGAGTGCCTACTGACTATATGCAGTGGCCTTGGGAAGGAAGGAAATCACTATCCAGGTGACATTTGAGCAAATATCTGAAGGAGGCGGAAGAGCCAGCCCTATGGCTAACTGAGGGAAAGGGATTCTAAGGAGAGAAAACAGCACATGCAAAGTTCCTGAGACAGGACTATGCCTGGCATGTTTGAGGAAATGCAAAAAGAAGCTCTCATAGCTAGAATAAAGTGAGCAAGAGGAAAAGTAGTAGGTGATGAGGTAAGAATGGTAAGTGGGAATGTAGACAGTTTAGCATCTTACAGGCTATTGTAAGAACTTTGGTTTTTGCTCTGAGATGATCTGACTTCATTTTAAAAGGATTTCTTCAGCTGGGTGAAAATAAACTATAGTAGAAGTGAGTAAGACCAGTATGGCAAGAGATGACAGTGGCCTGGACCAACATGGCGGCAGTGAAGGTGGTGAGAGGATATAGATAAATCTTTTTCTATTTTTTGAGACAGAGTCTCACTCTGTTGCCAGGGCTAGAGTGCCGTGACGTCAGCCTAGCTCACAGCAACCTCAAACTCCTGGGCTCAAGCTATCCTCCTGCCTCAGCCTCCCAAGAAGCTGGGACTACAGGCATGTGCCACCATGTCCGGCTAATTTTTTCTATATATTTTTAGTTGTCCCGCTAATTTCTTTCTATTTTTAGTAGAGATGGGGTCTTGCTCTTGCTCAGGCTGGTCTTGAACTCCTGAGCTCAAGCAATCCTCCTGCCTCGGCCTCCCAGAGTGCTAGGATTACAGCCACCACACCTGGCCTATAGTAAGTCTTGATTCCAGGAAAGAGGTCTAGCTGGG
>CAUYPO010023322.1:0-18449 GCA_963574435.1 Cheirogaleus major | reverse complement strand
TGGATAAAGCTGGAGCCCATCCTTCAAAGTGAGGTATCACAAGAATAGAAAAACAAGCACCACACGTACTCACCATCAAATTAGTACTAACTGATCTACACTGAGTTGCTTACATGGTAGTAACATTCACTGGGTGCCAGTCAAGTGGGGGAGGGAGAGTAAACTGATAACTAATGAATGTGGAGCACACTGTATGGGGGAAGAACACGCTTGTAGTCCTGGCTTGGGTGAGGCAAAGGCATTTTATGTAACCAAAATGTTTGTACTCCCATAATATTCTGAATAAAAAGAAAAAAAATTAGATTTCATGATTATACACTTTCATATACACTTAGACATCAGTTTAAGTTTTGTGGCTCTTTTCAGATGTAAATTTTTCTTCCAATAGTCATTTGGAGTCTTATGTTTTAAGATATAAACTGGAATTTGGAAGTGATTAGGATCTGAGCAGTGAGTTCTAAGAGTAGTAAAGTGGTATAACTTCCAGGTTTCTGAAATTTTGTAATAACCAACTCTATAATGTAGTTTTCCCTATAATATAGATGACTTCCCTGCATCATTTGAGAAATCACTAGCAATTATTGGATATTTAGGCAGAATATGTTAAATATTGGACAAAAGTGAAAAGGAAATGATTCAGAAGTTAAACATAATAAATAAAAAAAGATTTAACTAACCAATTGCTTTATTTATATCAGTTTTCCAAATAGGTTATGGGAGAATTTTTATGTACCAGATGACACACTGTATATCAGCAACATAAATTGGCCAAGTTACTGTATGGAGGATGAGATGGTGGTAACAAGATGAAAAGAGGTGAGATGAGTGAGGAGGTAACCAGAGTGTGAATTTGTGAATATCTTCTATAATGCATCTAGGCAAATTTTTGACAGATCAGGAAAAAAAATCACATTAGAAATTTTTAATTTACTAATCATTGGTCAAGAGGAGAGTTCATGATAGATAGAGCAGGACTAAAACCAGGATCTCTTGCCTCCCCTTCATTTACTTAGTTTTGTAATCAAGTAATCAAAATATGTACACAAAACTAGATATGACTTTTGACTACATTGAATAAATGGATTAAAATAACTAGTTACTAATCTATCTGTATTATCCTAAACAACTGTTGACAATGGTAAAACAATCTCCTTTGGTACTGATAGAGCAGAAAAATACTCTGAGAACATTTGTTTGGACATTGAGTATAACACATATTTATTTAGTTTCTAATATTTCAGGCAGTCTTCTAAGTACTTTCTCATATGTAAGGTAAATCTAGTCTATGTCTTTGTTCTTAGCTACCAAATTAATGAGTTTTCAATGTCCAAATCCTTGCAACATAAGGATAAAGTATCCAAATGAAAGTGCATTATTTGGAATTGTCCAGTTTGGATGCATTCATTGGTTGATCCATTAAATAGTTAAGTTCCAACTATTTTCTGGGCACTTCATAAATGCATGGACTCAGTAGAGAACTGGAGCTCTCTGTAGCTTGTTTTCTACTGAAGTATAATGAGAATAAATAAGTAAATATATTTTAAACATCACAATTATAAAAATTGATAATTAATGCTATGAAGGAAATAAACCAAGTAAATAAAGTAAAATGAATATAAAGTCACCTCATTTGGCATCAGGCAGATACCACTTGAAATCTGTGACCTAGTTCATAGAGAAAACACTGTACTTGTAATGAGTTTGAACTCCCTAACAAGGAATATGCAAGCTAAGGAGTCACAAAATTACTTTTGACACATAAGGTAAATCTACAAACACAAATATAGATGGTAACATTTAATAGCTCTCTTGAGGATGTTGCAGAGGTCAACACTCTCTTTTAATGAACCATTAATACTTAAAGCTATGCATTAACATGATGCTAAAATTAGAAGATAGCAAAAGGAGTAAGAAAATCTAATGATCAAGTTAATACTCTAGTTTTGCTACAGGGCCCACTATTTTACAAACCTCTGATCCATAAGAAATAGTATTATAGGTCCAGGGATGTCAGACAGAGCTTTGGGGCAAAAAAAAATTCAGACGTGTTCAAATTCTGAGCAATGGTATATAAAAAGTTGCTGCAATAGTATTTTCTCTTTCAAAACCCTTACATGTTTTCTTAGTTAATAGTTTTTAGTCTGTCACAGCAATATCTTTTTTATAAATATTGATTTATAAAAGAAAGACAAGGGATACTTTATGCAAAGCATTCATTGTTCATTCAATCATTTAGTTACTGAGCAAATATTTATTAAGCATCTATTATAATTATTCCTACACCTAATTTTGGTATTTTAGAAATATACAGTAGGCTGTCTTACACTTGATTAGTTCAAAGGATGACAACACAGAAAAACCACCTGTGTGTGCTCCTCTTGGCAGGTCTACTCAGATACTACAGATTCCTACAGGCGTATACATGGCACAGAGCTTCAGGTTTCTCACAGAGAACTTCCTTAGGGCACCACATTGTTGTGCTGAGTAGCTGGCTACTTTATTAGGTTATTTAGATCCTAAGACTGCTTTTATCTTTAAGAAAAATGCCTATCAGACAAACTCTAAATGGGGATTTTCTGATTTATATACATTCAGCATAAAATCATTATATTCATTATACATCCAATATGGAGCTATTTAAAAAATGAACAAACACAATATTTGGATAAATAAGGTATAAAATAATATAAAGGAACCAAAAGAAAGTCTCCTGTTATAGCATTTGTTAGACCCTTGCCTAAACATTGTGCCCAGGCTTTATTTCCACAAACTAAGGAGAATGTGTATTTAAGGAAAGAATGAGCTAGCAGAAAAATTATTTTTAAATTTAAAAAATCATATATAGAAGAAAATGTTACCGAATTAAAATCACTTCTTGTAAAGATAGAAAAGCTGATGTAATTCCATGATATACATGTGTATAAAGCTACTAGATAAAGGATACTAGACAAATGTTCTCTATAGACCCAGGATGGGAGTAGGTTAGAAGGGAGTAGGGTAGAAGAGAGTGGGGAAGAAATGAACAAAGAACGGAATTTGTTTTCTACTAACACATTTGGTTATATGTGATTTAAAATGTTCTTTTCCCAAAGGATCCTTAAATACAAACAGTTTAAGGACCTTGTAGAAAGTCCTTCCCCAAACCCTTCCCCTTAATCAGCATCATACATAGTACTATTCCTGTTCTATGGATCATTCCCCAGTATTTCTACTTGAAATCTAGAGCTCTGACTTTACGTCCTTAAAAATCACAATTGATATATTTTTTAATTGAGTTTGAACTATGTGCCAGGCATCTAAGACTTTACATTCTAACATCACATCAGTGTTACAAGGTAGGTGTTATTAAACTTATTTACCAATAAACTAACTCAGGCATGAGAGTTTGCACACCTCACCCAAGGTCCAAAGCTGAAGAGTTCATGCTGAAAGCCACTGAACAACATCCCTTTGTAAGCTCGTGAATTTTGTACAACTAGGGGCTGGTACACATGTTTTTGCTTCTGGGCTTCACCAGGAAGGCAGAAAGTATATAGATTTGCCACATCACATATACAGTTCTTTAGAATGCAGCAATCCAATTGTCTTTGAAATTAGAATCTCTAGAAAATAAAGTTGCACTGACCAGCCAAAGTTTCTGATTCACTGTTAAAATTCTAGCAATAGCTTTATAAAAATATAGCCTTTATTTAGGGTAAGTAGGAAACGAAATACAGCATTTATGCTGATAAAGTTACTTGAATGCTAAGGCAGTAAGCACAAAGAATTTCAATTACCGTGACCCAATAGAACCTAACAGTGGGATCATTAAGAAAGGGTTTATGTACCTGGAAGTAATAAAATATTGTTTTCTGAGACTGAGGTCTCTAAGGCAAATTCCAACTTAGTCATACAAAATAAATGAGGTAAATAAGATAGAAGCTAGTAAAGGTGCTTTCAATCCTTTCAAATATTAGAGAACTTGACATATCTAAGAGGTACATTTGAAATTAATGATGCATATGGATGAAACTTTTAAATGTCAGTCTTGCCAGGAACATGAGCAGGATGAGATAATGGAAGTTTATTCATCTTTAGGAATGTACTAGCTCAAAGTGGTCTTGCTCTTCTAAATAATTATTTCCATGGAAAATATATTAAGTGAATAATTTTCTACTTAGAGAAAACGTTTATGTGGATAATTGGGGTGAGGGCCTAAGGAACGTTGGAAAACTGAATGAATTGCAGCAAATATTCAATATGTTACATCATTCTTAGTTAATGATAGTTACAGAAATGTGCTCAAATTTGGGCCCTTCAGGAATGTTTCAACACATTTAACAGAATATCACCATACATGTTCTTTCCATTTCTTCATTAATATACTCTCATATGTTCCTTTCTTTTCCAGATATAGTTTATTTTTCCTATATTTTGTCCCTCCCTCACTGATGTTTTTTTCAATTGTAAGTTTCTCTCACTCAATTCACTGAAATGTGAATGTCTTATCTCAGAGTCAAGAACAAAAGCCTTCCACAGTACAGCACTTGGGTTGCATATAGCAACTTTGGGTAAATGATCTTGTGGACTCGAAGCCTAAGCTAAATTCTCATGTTAGTTAAGGCTGCCACCCCACTCTTGCAAGGGACTCCATCTGCTGCCAAAGCCATGTTTGCAGGGGCATGTGGAATTCCTCAGAGTTATTGAATAACTTGTTTCCATTTTTTTCTAATTATAACATTTTATGACTCCTGGTACCAGTCCCATGTTGTCTAACTGGAGATACAGTCACTGACACTGATGAGGAAATGTTCCCAGTAGTTCTCTGCCCTCCTTTATATCTGTGTTTGCATTTAAATTTGTGAGTTTTTATATATGTCATAGAAATCAGGTTTCAATGTATATTTTGAAACAAAATTGTTAGTAAAATTCAGGATATTTATTTTACATGGCAACAACTGTATATTGCTAGCTATCTATAACAGAACTCTACCAGTGCTAATTACATACATATACACACGTTTAAGTTAATAATTATGAAAATATTTCCCTTTTCCCTATAGCTCTCCCCTTACCTAGGCATCTGGCAAATACACTACATTTAGGTGAACCATAGTCCTCCACTCCAGGCTTTTTCTATGCCCTGATACCCTCCCCAATATTCACTATAATATACCATTACCACTACCACAATTACACACGTGCACGCACACTCACTGTAATACCCTGGCCTTCCAATTGAAGATTGTGCCCCTTTGCTCTGAAATGACATATTTCCTCCCTCCAAGACAAATGTTCACTTCCTTACAGTATTTCTCAGGTCAGAAACCCAATAAAATGAAATAATCCTTGCTAAAGTGCTAAAGATTTAAGGGAATATTGACATTTTAAAAGTAGCTTTTATATGGTTGCACCATGTTTTAAGGAGTGAATCTTTACTAGTATAATTTTAAGCTAAGATACACATTATAAAGCAGATTATTTGGGAGTAGAGAGAGCTTTATATACTATAATATTCTCCCCAAGGTTACACCTTAAAATATTTTTTCTATAGACTGGCAATATATTCTTTTCAGTTGCGTGGCCTAGGGAAAACAATACAGTAAAATGGGAAAATTCACTGGACTCCATGGTATTCAAGAATATTGGGATCTGTATGCAGTTTTGCCACTAACTTGACATTTCCAGCATATCACCTATACTGTTTCAATCTCAATTTCTCCTATATATAAATTGTTTGACATTATATATATGATCCTATAATGTATGTTCTTAGAACTGGGTTCATCTGATATTTGTATTGTGAAACAAAGATGTGGAAGAAAAGAATACACATGAGAAGGTAAGCAATTTCTATAGAAGAAATGAGAATTAAGCTACTTTTACAAATGGAAGACATATCAAAATGTATGTACCATCACAGAATCCATGAATTTCAAATGAATGCTTTTGTGATTTGTCAACTGAGTTCTAAAAATGAGAAGCTAACATGGGTCATGAATGCATTCGTAGAACTTTAAGGATGAAATCTGATTGTAATCCAATCTTCACTGTTTCTATATCTAATTTAATGTTGTCCACAAGTCAATCTATTTGTTAAATAGACCTTAAAGTAACCTGCTAATTAATCAAACAGCTCTGCAGCTCACAAAAAGAAGTATCTTCAAGACTTTTAGTTATGATTACATTCAGACCATAGGCTTTACATATTTTATTACATTGCTTTACAAAATGTTAGCATCCCTATGCTGCATTCCAAGTTATGGTTTTGAAGCAAACAAATGCTTAAATTGAAACCTGAGAGAATCCACACTAATCAAAGCAAAGTCATTGTGAGAATACCAAGCATCTTCCAACCTCCAATGCCTAAAAACAATCTGGAGACCTTTGAAACAAAGGAAGAGGTGCTAGAATCCAAAAAAAAAAAAAATAAGTTTTCAAATTATTGTTTCAAAAATAGATCTTTTCATATGAGAAATGTTAGTTAAGATGCCATGTTATAAAAACAGTAGAAAGATTTTAATTTATTTCTATGGGAAAGACTAAGTGTAAGAAAATCAGGTGAGAGATAATTCTGTTTATCTGCTACCTGCAGATTCTTTCTATATGTGAGGAACTTTTGACGAGAAAATCTTTTAAAGGAAAGTGAGGAAGAGGTTCTCATCTTTTTTTCAGTGGAAGGCTAAGATGCTGTGAGAGACTATAGTCAAATTGGATGAGAAAATTAAAGCTTTCAGTGCTAACGATATGACAACTTCCAGCAGAGAATTCAGTTGCAAAGATGGATTTCTGACTTGAATGAAGGAAGACCTTGAGATAAGAAGAAATTGACAATACTTCTTTTCCCAATTCTCATTATTTTCAAGGTCCATCTTAGGCCAACTTACAAATTTCCTTTGGATCTCTTCCATCTATCCCCCTTCAAGGCTTGTTATGGGATTCTTCGTCTTTCATAGTCTTGCTCTGCGTGTGGCTGATTAAATACTAGAACAGTATTAGTCTACCTAAGGTTACTATCATTCTATTAGAAGATCTTGAAGACCTCTGGCAAAGCTGAAAGAGATGTTTGGAAAAGAGATCAATCTTTATAATAGTTTCTGTTTATTGTGTGCTTGGTTCCAGGCAATATATCAGGTATCTTACATAATCATTAACATTCTCATCAAAATGTAAAAGCTTCTAATTTCCATTTTAAAGAGAGTTGAGATATAGGCAAACTTAATTTTCTTTTTCCTGAGACACAACCAGAAAATGCTAAAGTTAGAATAAAAACCATTGTCTGTTTAACTCCGAAACCCTGTCTCTTTTTACTGTGTTTTACTTCCTTTTGTGTTGTACTTTACTACGTACCTCTTCTGTCTACAAGTAAAGCCAGCTTTCTCTGACTCAAGATTGAACGTTCACTGCTCACATCCACTACCTGGAGCTAGGGGGGAAGATGATGAAAGCACAAGAAGGCAGGTAAATATAGGGTGTCAATCTATCAAGGACAACAATCCTTTCCATCTCTTGTGGTGTCAACTCTAAATACTCCAAGCCTCAAGACTTCCAACCTGGCCCTACTCTACTCATACCACCTGTTTGGACTCTCGACTTGGCCCAGTTTCTTTGCGTCCTTCCATGACTCAAGGCATGTTTTTATTTGTATAGTCAAAACTCATGCTACTTCCCTTATTTAGAATTCTCTTCTTTCTGTTCCCACTTTCCAGCTTATTCAAATTCTACTCAACTTTGGGGGCTAACTCTAACCCCTAATCCTTTCTGAAGCCTTTCTAACTTTTCCAGATTATTTTGACCTGTCTCTTTTTTTGTGTGTGTGCTTCTGAAAATGTCCTTTTCAGAAGGACTTTTCAGAATAGCTATGTTATTTTTCATTATTTTCAAAATTTTCTTGTGTCTTATCTTTCCAATGAAATACCAAGTAAGAAGTGAATAAAATGCTAGATTATTTGTTCTCAGTAAGTATTGGTTAAGACTGAGTTATCTGAGATGCTCTGAAGCAAAACATGAAAGAAAAAAATCACTCGCCATCCAACTCCATCTTGTACCTTCAATGTGTCAGGGTTAAAGGGGCCTTTTTCTAAGCAAAGAAATAATGGACCTGAACAGAGCCACTGATCAAAAAGGTCTGACAGATCTCTATAGAGCATTCCATCCAAATAAACTTGAGTTCATATTCTTCTCAGCAGCCCATGGATCCTACTCCAAAATTGATCACATCCTAGGCCGCAAATCAGATCTCTAAAATTCTTTATAAAGTAACTCAGAGGGCTCTGTTTCCTTAGAATTGGTTTCTGGAGATTTATTTTGTTCCTTTCAATGGATCATATTTGCCTGTTTGCTGGCATGCACTGTAATCACATTTGGAAAAAACGGCCATGTCTCCCAGTGTTTACTGACTGACTTTGTGCAGTGGAAGATATTAACTAATTAATCTATAGAGGCTCTAGATTCTCTCAAACCTTTTTTGGGAGTACATCTTCCCTGGGCTTGTCCTGTTATTCCATTTCCAGGTAAATACAGTTGATTTTATATATATTATTTTCCCTAAGTGATTTACTGATGCTGCTTCTCTGAATCCTGTGGTTTCTATTGTATTGCTCTTCCTATAATCTCTTGCCCCTGGGTGCCTGTGGGACTGCAGACTCCATGAATCTCTAATGCTCTGGCACCTGCCACTGCTCTCAGCGATCTCTAACCTGGTATCTGAACTATGCTATCCTTCCCATCAGTGCTCTGAAGCAGGTGAGACAGAAAGCAGTCTCTCAGGCAGTACCTAAACAAGCAGAATATTTCAAGCAAGTTGTCGTCTTTCCCTTCCATCCCAAGGGAAGAGCTGGGAAAATTGTGTGGCTTCCTACTGATCATGCAATGATGCACTTGGGAAGGGGTGAGACAAAGGCAAGCAGTAGGCCATGAAATTTGCTACCATTTTGGCAGCAATTTTTTTTTTTTTTATTAATTGGGAATTCACTTGGTTGCTGTAGCTTCTAAACTGGTTTTTAGAGTGTTCAAAAAACTGTTTTGGTATGTATATCATTGGTAATTTATTGTCTCTATGAAGGAACAAAAGCCTGGAGGTTCTTAGACTACCATCTTGCTGATGTCACTTCAGCTGTATGTTTTTAAATTTTTAATTAATATATATACATAGTAGTTGTACATATTAATGGAGTAAATGTAAAATTTTGATACAAGCATATAGTGCACAATGATCAAATAAGGTAATTGTGAAATCTGTCACCTCAAACATTTATCATTTCTTTATGTTAAGAATGTTTATAGCAGCACAGTTCACAATTGCAAAGATGTGGAAACAACCCAAGTGCCCATCAATACAGGAGTGGATTAATAAAATGTGGTATATGTATACCATGGAGTTCTACTCAGCCACAAAAAACATTTGTGATCTAGCACCTCCTGTATTATCCTGGATAGAGCTGGAGCCCATTCTACTAAGTGAAGTACCACAAGAATGGAAAAACAAGCACCACATGTACTCACCATCAAATTGGTATTAACTGATCAACATTTATGTGCACATATGGAAGTAACATTCATCGGGTGTCAGGCAGGTGGGAGGGGGGAGGAGAGGATTGGTATACACACACCTAATAGGTGTGGTGCGCACTATCTGGGGGATGGGCACACTTATGGCTCTGACTTGGGCGGTACAAAGGAAATATATATAACCTAAACATTTGTACCCCATAATATGCTGAAATAACAAAATTATAAATTTTAAAACTTTTCAGAAGAATAAAGAAAAGAATATTCTGATTCTAAAATTTTAGTTATTCTGAAACATACAATAAATTATTGTTAACTATAGTCATCCTTTTATGCTATCTCCTATTTAACCGTATTTTGTGCCCATTAACCATCTCTGCTCTATCCCCCTCTCCTTATTACGCTTCCCATCCTCTGGTAATGGCCATTCTATTCTCTGTCTCCATAAATTTAGTTTTTTTTTACTTCTTAGAATTTTACTTCTTTACTTCTTTTTTACTTCTTTTTCTTTACTTCTTAGAATGTGCAATATTTACCTTTCTGTGCCTACCTTATTTCACTTAATATAATGTCCTCTGATTGGATGTGTGTCATTGCAAATGACAGGATTTCATTCATTTTTGTGGATGAGTAATATTCCATTGTATGTATATACATTTTATTTATCCATTCATCCCTTGGTGGATACTTAGGTTCATTTCATATCTTGGCTATTTTGAATACTGCTGCAGTAAACATCGGAGTGCAGATATCTCTTTGATATACTGATTTCCATTCTTTTGGTTATATACTCAGCAGTGGGATTGCTGAATCATATAGTAGTTCTACTTTTAGTTTTTTGAGGAACCTCCATACTCTTGCCCGTGGTGCTATATTAATTTACACTCACATCAACAGTATATGAGGGTTCCCCTTTCTCCACATCCTTACTAGCATCCATTATTGCCTTTTTGATAAAAGCCATTTTAAGTGGTGTGAGATGACATCTCATTGTAGTTTTTATTTGCATTTCTATGATGGTTAGTGATGTTGAGCATTTTTTTCCATATACCTTTTTGCCATTTGTCTTTTGAGAAATGTCTATTCAGATCTTTTGCCCATTTTTAATCGGATTATTTGAGTTATTTTTTTCCAACTGAGTTGTTTGAACTCTTTTTTTTTATATGTTCTGCCATTAATTCCTTATCATATAGGTAGTTTGCAAATATTTTATATCACTTTGTGGGTTGTCTCTTTGTTGATTATTTTCTTTGCTGTGCAGGAGCATTGTAGCTTAATGTAAGCCCATATACCCATTTTTACTTTGGTTGCCTGTGCTTTTGATCTCTTACTCAAGAAATCTATGCTCAGACCAGTGTTGTAGAGTGTTTCCCCAAAGATTTGTTTTTGTAGTTTTATAGTTAGAGGTTTTATATTTGAGTCTTTAATTCATTTTTATTTTATTTTTGTATATGGTAAGAGATAGGGGTCTAGTTTCATTCTTCTGTATATGGATATATAGTTTTTCCAGTTCCATTTATTAAAGAGACTGCCCTTTCCCCAATGTCTGTTCTTGGCACCTTTATTGAAAATGAGTTGACTGTAGACATGTGGATATATTTATGGATTCTCTATTCTGTTGCATTGGTTGATGTGTCTGTTTTTATGCCATTACCATGCTGTTTGGGTTACTGTGGCTTTATAGTATAATTTGAAATCAACTAATGTGATGCTTCTAGCTCTGTTCTTTTTACTCAGGATGGCTTTGACTGTTTTGTGTATTTTGTGGTTTTATATAAATTTTAGACTTATTTTTGTCTGTTTCTGTGAAGAATGCCATTGATATTTTGATAGGGATTGCATTGAATCTGTAGATCGCTTTTGGTAGTATGGACATTTTAACAATATTGATTCTTCCAGTCCATTAACATGAAATATATTTTCATTATTTTATGTCCTCTTCAATTTCTTTCATCAATACTTTTTGTTTTTTATTGTAGAATTTTTCACTTCTATGTATTTTGTGATATTTTATTTGTAGCTATTATTAATGGGATTACATTTATGGTTTCTTTTTCAGATTGTTCGTTGTTGACATATAGAAATGCTGCTGATTTTTGTATGTTGATTTTATATCCTGCAACATAACTGAATTTTTAAAATCATTTTTAATAGTTTTTTTGGTGAAGTCTTTAGGTTTTTCCAAATATAAGATCATATCGTCTACAAAGAAGGCTAGTTTGATTTCTTCCTTTCCAATTTGGATGCCTTTTATTTATTTATTTATCTTGTCTAATTGTTCTGGCCAGTACTTCCAGTACTATATTGAATAAACATGTTGAAAGTGCCATCAATGTTTATTCCAGATCTTAGAGAAAAGGCTATGGTAGCTCTGGGTTTGCCATATATAGTTTTATCATGTTGAGGTATGTGCCCTTTTGCCATATATAGTTTTATCATGTTGAAATATGTGCCCTTGGTACCTAGTTTTTTGAGAGTTTTTAACATTAAGATATGTTGAATTTTATCGAATGCTTTTTCAGCATCTATTTAAATGATCATGTGGTTTTGGCCTTCATTCTGTTGATGTGATGGTTCATATTTATTGATTTGTGTATGATGGACCATCCTTGCTTCCCTGGGATGAATCCCAGTTGATCATGATAAACAATCTTTTTAATGTATTATTTAATTTGGTTTGCTAGAATTTTGAGGAATTTTGAATCTATGTTCATCAGACATACTGGTCTGTATTTTTTGTTGTGTCTTTGTATGGTTTTGGTATTAGGGTAATACTGGCCTCATAGAATGAGTTTGATAGTATTCCCTCCATTTTTATTATTATTATTATTATTATTATTATTATTTTGAATAGCTTGGGTAGGATTGGTATTAGTTCTTCTGATATGTTTGGTAGAATTCAGCAGTGAAGCCATCAGGTTCTGGGCTTTTCTTTGATGGGAGACTTTTTATTATGGCTTCTATCTCATTTGTTTTTATTGTTTGTTTTGTTATTTTAGCATATTACGAGGGTGCAAATGTTTAGGTTACATATATTGCCTTTGCACCATGTGAGTCTGAGCTTCAAGTGTGTCCAACCCCAGATGGTATGCACTGCACCCATTAGGTGTGAATATGCCCATCCTCTCCTTCCCCCTCCCATCTGCCCAACACGCAATGAATGTTACCACTATATGTGCACATAAATGTTGATCAGTCAATACCAATTTGATGGTGAATATACATGGTGCTTGTTTTTCCATTCTTGTGATACTCCACATAGTAGAATGGGCTCCAGCTCTATTCAGGATAATACAACGTATCTCTATATTACCTGCCACAGAGGTTGCACTAGTTTGCAGTCCCACCTGCAGTGTATGTGTGGTCCTGTCTCTCCGCATCCATGCCAACATTTATTGTTTTGGGACTTTTTGATAAAGGCCATTCTCACTAGAGTTAAGTGATATCCTACTGTGGTTTTGATTTGCATTTCCCTGATAATTAGAGATGTTGAGCATTTTTTCATATGTTTGTTAGCCATTAGTCTATCTTCTTTTGAAAACATTCTGTTCATGTCCTTTGCCCACTTTTTGATAGGGTTGTTTGATTTTTTTCTTGCTGATTTTCCTGAGTTCTAGTAATCATGCCTTTATCGGATATGTAGCACACAAATATTTTCTCCCATTATGTAGGTTGTCTGTTTGCTCTTATGATAGTTTCCTTGACTGTACAGAAGGTTTTTAGTTTGATCATGTCCCATTTATTTATTTTTGTTGTTGCTGTGATTGCCTTTGGGGTCTTCCTCGTAAATTCTTTGCCTAGGCCAATGCCTATAAGAATTTTTTCCACATTGTCTTCTAGATTTCTTATAGTTTCATGCCTTAGATTTAAATCTGTTATTCACTGTGAGTTGATTTTCGTGAGAAGTGAAAGGTATATCTGCTAATTTAGGATGTATTGGCATGGTATATGAATTGACACAGTACTAGGAGGTTAATATTTGCTACATGAGAGAAGGAAGTGGCCAAGAAACCTTTGATAACAGATATCTTTGTATCCCTTTATGTTAATGGGTTAATTATACTTCAAATTGGATTTTGATTAATAGCCTGAGAAAGTAATTTAAGGTGCTTTTGATAATATCTAATTGTCCTGTTTTTATTGCAAACAGTGTCCTGATCCTTTCTAAAAAGGATTGTGTATTGTTGCTATATGAACAGAAAAGTAGTAACCTGAGTATAAATAACTATGACACTATAAAAGGATATCAGTTTATAAAGTAGGATTTATCTGTCATAAACCATAGTTTACAGCTATAAGAATTTTTTACTAGAAACTCTATTGGATGATCCACCTTCTGGTTCAGCTCCAGGGAATTCAATGTAGTTTGAACTTAATATATATTAGGGAAACCACAAAATGAATAATATGTAGTCATTCCATGGATGAACTCATAATCTAGATATGACTTAGGTTATTAACTATGAAATGTCCGATTTCCTTAAGTACTAAATTTGACAGTTGATATCTCTGACATTTCGCAGTGACACTTCTTGTCTCATGTTTATTGTGAAGATACATCCTCATTCTTTCAAATGCATGTTTTGGCTTGTGATTATCTTACAAAGTTTTTTTTTTTTGAACAATTTTTATGAAACCATGGATAAGTCAAAAATGGGTGTTATTTTTTAATATGAGTTCCCTCGTGGAACCAATGCAGTGCAGACACCTCAAAATACCAACAGAGTGTTTAGGAAGGATGTGACTAATGAACACACAGTACGTGAATGGTTTGTGAAGTTCTGTATTGGTGATTTTAATCTTGAAAATGAGCCAAATAGCAACCTGAGACCAAGGTGGATAATGATGAGCTGAAAGCTGTAATGGAAGCGAATCCATCTCAACTTGCTCGCGAATTAGCAGCAAGGTTTAATGTTACCATTCCAACAATATCGGACCATTTGAAACAAATTGGCAAGGTAAAGAAGCTGGATAGATGGGTTCCGCATGAAATAAACGAGCATCACAAGACAAATCGTCTTGAAGCTTGCCTTTCTTTGCTGTCATGACGTAAATGCAAACCATTTCTACACCATATTGATATGTGTGATGAAAAATGAATTCTTTTTGACAATATCAAGCATACAGCACAATGGTTGGATAAAGATGAAGTGCCAAAACACATTCCAAAACCAAATATTCATTAAAAAATACAAACTAATTAATAGTCTCTGTTTGGTGGTCCAACGCTGATATTATCCACTATGGCTTCATGAAACCTGGTAAATCGATTACAGCAGATGTCTACTGCAACCAATTGGATGAAATAATGAGGATGCTTGTGATTAAGCAGCCGGGATTGGTCGATAGAGACAGGCCAATCTCCTTTCAAGACAATGCTGGACCATATGTCGCACAAACAACGCTGCTCAAACTACAGCAGTTGGACTTGGAAACTCTCTGTCATCCACTTTATTCACCAGACCTTACACCAACTGACTACCACTTCTTCCAGTCTTTGGACCACCTCTTTCAAGGAAAAGTATTAAATTCTCAACAAGCTGTGGAAAACACATTTTACAATTTCATTGCCACTCACTCTCCAGGCTTCTTTGCTGTTGGCATAAACAAGCTACCATTAAGATGGCAAAACTGTGTTGATAGTTTAGGCACATCATTTGATTAATTATACTGCTTCTTGTATGAGATGTAGTAAATATACTTTTGATAGCAAATTGGACATTTCATATTTAATGACCTAAATATTTCCATGGAAATAATGAGAAGTATCTCACTATATAACAGGAGTATCTTCCTGCCTTCTTAAACATAGAACATATATTTAATATGATAT
This sequence comes from Cheirogaleus major, assembly GCA_963574435.1. Classification (NCBI taxonomy): domain Eukaryota; kingdom Metazoa; phylum Chordata; class Mammalia; order Primates; family Cheirogaleidae; genus Cheirogaleus; species Cheirogaleus major. Next base: position 3,127 of record CAUYPO010023322.1, on the reverse strand, counting down.
TTTCTTGACATAACAGTAGAGAGTCAAGCTTTTGTAGAACAGATATTTTCCACCAAGTCTCAGCTTACTGTCTTACCCAAGTTTCCTGCAATGTTCCCCTGCAACATGCTTAACCCACATAGTTTCTGTAGAAGTGTGACCACAAAATTTATGCTATGCATGAAACAAAAAAGCAATACACATGTTCAATAAGAAATTGCTTTCAATATGTAGATAAGCTTGACCAAATATTTGAAACTCAAAAATTAAATCATTCATTTCGCAATAGCAAAGAAAAAGATGGGAAATTGGAAATTAATGTAAAATGTTCCAATACATTTTTACTATTTTAAACTAACAAAACATAACATTTTATTGATTTCTGAAAGCCTTTTGTTCTCATTCCCTCTTTCACTACTGTAACCCTCTTACCCAATTTCTTTCTTTCATTTGGAATCTTGGTTTACAATACTCAGTTCTTCAATACACATAGACAGGACATATTGATCAGAAAACCAAAAAGAATCTGTTTCTAAAATTTCTAATCACTGACATAGATGTCTCAAAATTATACAGCAACTTAACAGAATGAGAATTGCACACATACGTATACACACATAAACACCACAATAAAACCCAAGCTAAACCAAAGCATCACAGCTGTCTTTCTGGATAGAGGGGTTTTCCAGATGGTTGGGAGTTAGAGCTTTGAATGACAGAACAACTCACCTTCTGGATGAAAGGTTTAAGTGAAAATGGTTATGTAGGACAGCTTCCTTCCTGCCTTCTTAGGTATGGTATATTTAACATAGGGTTTTCTTGAGTTAGGATTATCATGGGAGGATGTGACTCCATGGATGTGGAGCCCTAGAATGTGACTTCTTAGATGGTTCAAAATATTTTTTTGTTGTTGTAGTTTTTAAGATTCTGAATACTTACTAGTAAAATGCACCATGAGATTACCTTTTATCAAGCAGTTTCTTTCTCCCTCCACAAAGCCATGTTTTTAGGGTTCTCTGAATTATCTGCATTAATGGTGACCAGCATGACCAGCATTTGAGACAACACATGCTATCATGTTCACACAGAACTAACATTTAATGCTTTCTACACTCTTCATTAACATATCATAAAGGAAGAGCCATTCTCACCATTTCAATACCTTAAGCTGGGACATTTTAAAAATTCCTTTATACCCTAAAAGTTTTCCATATTTTTGTCATTAGATAGGACTTCTGAAAGAATAATATAATCCAAGATTTTCTAGAACTTGTGATAGCAAAACACTCTATTGACCCTGAAAGTCCTTAATGATGCCTGAAAAATGGAAGAATAACACTAAATCTTGTAAACACTTTCACATTATATTTTAAATGACACCACAGTAATTGATCTATTAAATGATGAAACTAGGGATGAGTGAGGATGGTAAACACACAAAAAAATCTGTCCTAACACTAATCCATTTTCAAAAATGTGTGCTCCCCAATTATCCTAGCTATAACATATTACAATTTCTTGCTTTCATATATACAGTAGAACTTAATTTATATCTGCTAAACAAATGAATAAAATGGAAAAACTGAGATAAATTTTGTACTGTATATACTAAATCAAAGTACAGCTTAAAAGAAATTAAATCTAAAAATGAGTTTTATTAATGAAAAGTTATATTTTATACCAAACAATTAATTGTCTCAATTTAGAACTTGCCAATGGAACTAAGAAAAAATGCTCAAGCTCATTTTTAATTAATGAAATTTAAGGTAAAACCACAGATACAAACAATTTAATACCCAGTAGAATAGCCAAAACTTAAATGTTTGACATTATAAATTGTTGGAAAGAATTTGGAGGAAGCAGAATTTTTAAGTTGGTGAGAATTTAAATTGGTATAACCTATGTAACAAATGATTTGGGATACTCTTGCAAAGTCAGAGATGCATTATGTCAGTCAGTATCTAGGCAAAAGCAAGAGGCCACTTGCTATTTAGGAGAAGAAACTTAAGTTATGGAATTTAAATGGGTGATAGAAGAACAGATAGGCAAACTGTGGAGGATGAAGTGATCGAAAATTTAGCAACCATAAGAAGTCACTATTAAGCATAGCATGGAGGGAGAGGAAGGAAGAGAAGGAGGTAAGGAGAAAGAGAGAGATGAAGAGGAGGAGGAATGGGGAGGAGGAGATGAAACGAGGAGGAGGAAGGAAAGGGCAAGGAGGAAAGAAAGAGGCAAGGTGCCTGAATTAAATGAACGAGGTCATGAGATGATTCACTGGAAGCTAGAGCCATAGAGGGCTTATATTCCTGGAACTGGAACCTCAAAGCATAGGCAGCTGCTGCCAAAGACACTACCTGATGCACAAAGAGAAGGCTTGAAGCACCCTAATGTCTTTTCATTCTCCAGTCCTTTACCATTAACCAAACAGAACTGGAAGACAGTTGACAATGGAAGCCTGGCACACAAAACCTGCAAGGGTCAGTTTCCCAGTGGTACCCAGTGGAGTAGTATAAAGGAGGAAAGGATTATATCTGAGGGCCCATGTGTGAGCCCTATAACCCAGAAACCCCACTCCTAAGTGTATACAAGGAGCTTTGTTTATAAATAGGAACAGAAACAAAACTGGAGAGAACCCAAACATCCATCAACAGTAGTATATATAAATAAATTGTGGTTTATTCCTACAATGGATATGACAGTGAAAATGAATGAAATACAACTATACTCATAGACATGGATGAATCTTAGCAACATAATGCTGATTGGAAAAAAAAATCAGTCACAGAAAAATAGATGCAATATGCTTCCAATTATATAAAGTTCAAAAGCATGCAGCACAAAACAATTTATTTTTTAAGAATGCATACATATACCATCAAAATACCACCAGCATTCTTCACAGACCTAGAAAAATAATTCTTCGCTTTGTATGGAACCAGAAAAAAACCGCATATAGCCAAAGCAATCTTAAGTAAAAGGAACAAACTGGGAGGCATCAGTCTTCCTGACTTCAAGCTGTACTATAAAGCAATAATAATTAAATCAGCTTGGTAATGGCATAAGAATAGAAGCATTGATGTTTGGAATTGGTCTGAGATTCCAGAGATGAAACCATCTGCATATGGTAACCTAATCTTTGATAAAGCAG